>SKCR01050464.1:0-39045 GCA_019454045.1 Zanthoxylum bungeanum
AAAACTTTCCTAAAATGAATCATTAACAAGTGCCCTAAGGGCACTCATTAGCATTTCTCTTATTTAAATACTAAAAAGACAATAACATAATAAATTAATAAGATATAATTAATGTTAAAACATCATACATAATCAATTTCATTAAATTCATAATCCAAATTTGTAATTAAATTACAAGTACATAATTAATAAATAGTAATTACTAGAAGTACAATGCTAAAACATTAACCGCTTGACCAATAATATATGGTTTTGTTTTGTTTCGTTTCATTTCGTTTCATTTCGTTTCATTATATTGTTAATGTTAGGGGTTAAATATGTTAAAATAAATTAAAGAAAATATTTAATAAACATATACAAGTTTGCGGGTCAGGTCGGATTTACAAAAATTTCAACCTGACTCAACCCAACCCGTAACCCGTGCGAGTTTAGAATTTTCAACCTAAATGAATTGAGTTAATTTTCCAATCCAACCCAACCCACACCTAACCTGTGCAGAGTACGGTTTGACCCGCGAATTGGGTTGGGTTTGCACACCCCTAATTTTTTCATAAAAATAAATAAAGATAAAAAATATCTTTGCTTTATTATTTCGAATTTCTAATCCACCTTTTCCGGTCTACCTTGGCCCACACCCAACCTCTAACATGTGCCCTGATCAATTTTCACATGTCTCTCATCGACGCCTTTTAAACTGATGTCATCTTTAGTAGATTTCAACGACAAAGCAATTAGAGAACTGCTAGGGCCCACTCCAAAATAAGTTATTTTTAAATGAGACTCTAGGATCTCAAACCTAGATTCTCACTAACTTAGAGATGTTTAGTTGGCCGGGCCATATGGAGCATGACATGAGCACGGAACGACTCGCATATGGGTCAAAAGTTTAGATAATATGGACATAAAAGTATTGTACAATTTAAGAAGGGTCAAAGCACGAAATGTACAAAAGCCTGTAAAAAAAATATGTTTCAAATTACTAATTATTGAACATATTGAGTAGAATAGCAAAAATCCTAACGAGGAATGAGTCTCGTGGGGGCTCGGTATGTTAGGAGCGGTTAAAGGGATAATTTCTATTCCCGTTGGTTGAACGGGTCGAGTATGTATTGTTGGAAAATGCTTATTCATAAGCATTTTGAGGCACAATTTCAAGCATGGTCCACTTCGTGTTAGTGGTTGTTATTGAATGATTCAGATACTCCTCCGTGAGTAATTCGAAATGGTATATTCATATGCTTAAAATGGTGCTTGGGTGAATGAGAAATTGTTGCTCAAAGTTCACCCATTGGTGTTGGAAAATAAAGAAAAGTAAGCTTGTCCCATATGGGAAAGCTATAGGGAATATTATGCTTATATATGATTGCTCATATGTAGATGGGTAAGAGTTGTAAGGATAGAGGCTCTCTCTACGTGCGCGGGGGGGGGGGGTGCAAATCAAAATCCGAACAAGCTTGGCTCGTGTGCGCCCGCGCATCCTGCGTACACGAATGCCGGACCAAATTGTGCGGGCTCGGCCCAGCCAATTTTTGCAAGCCTCTTCATTTTTTCCAAGCCTTTTGAAGTTCCATAACACTCAAATTAACTCTATTAATTAATTTAGTGGTTACTTCAAATGAAAGGTCTCCCACTAATGTGTTTTTAATTGGTGTGTTTATTTTGTTTTAAGTAGTGAATTGTTTTACGTTTTTTCAGAAGGGAGAAGCTAGGAAAAAAAAATTGCTTTGCTGTTTTCTGTGTAGAAAGAGTTCTAATACATCTTGGTTCGTTTGAAGCCGATTCTGGTGGTGGCCCATTGTCGCTTATTTCCGTTGCATCCTGGGAAAACAAACGTCTCACGTTCTACTGCACCCATTTCGGTAGGGGACAAATTTGTTTTAAGGAGATTGTTGCCGCATCAACAAGCCTCGGAATTCTTTGCACTGCCTTCGTTCCTAATCTGTTCTTCATTGCCTGCTGTTGTCCTGTCATTTTATTATTACTCTTGTATTGTTGATTATTGTAACAACCGTGTTGTATTTACTGCTGTTCAAAATCATTTGTAAGAACACAGTAACCAAAAAATTATTTGTAATAGTCTTAAAACAAATTCGACTCTGTGGATATGGAAAACAGTCCAAACACAGTAGATCCGAATATGGCAGCCTCTTCGGCTGGCCAGAATATTGTGGCAGCCCCCGTGGCTGGCCAAAGTGCAGTGGCAGCCTCTTCGGCTGGCCAACTTGCTTCAGCCTCTGGGCTTAATATGGCAGCCGCTGTGGCTAGCCAAGGTGTTACTGCCTCTGTGGCTAGACAACCTGTTGGACATGTGAGCCATGTCATCCTGCTGCAGAAAAACCTGAAAAATTCAGTGGACAGAATTTTAAACGGTGGCAACAGAAAATGTTTTTCTACTTGACCACGTTGAACCTTGCGAGGTTTCTAAAGGAAGATGCTCCTGAACCCGTGGAGGGTGAGATTGATATCCAAGTGATCAGTGCGATCGATGCTTGGAAACATTCTGAATTCCTATGTAGGAATTATGTGCTAAATGGGCTGAGTGATTCCTTGTACAGTGTGTATGCCGGGATGAAAACAGCAAAAGGGCTTTGGGAATCTTTAGACCGAAAATATAAAACTGAGGATGCCGGTACTAAGAAATTTGTCGTAGGCCGTTTCCTAGATTTTAAGATGGTTGATTCCAAAACTGTGTTAAGTCAAGTACAAGAATTGCAAATTATTCTAGCAGAAATTCATACTGAGTGGATGGTTTTAAGTGAAACATTCCAAGTAGCCTCGATAATTGAAAAACTACCACCTGGTTGGAAAGATTTCAAGAATTATCTAAAGCATAAGCGAAAAGAAATGAGCATTGAAGACTTGGTTCTTAAGCTTAGAATTGAGGAAGATTACAGAGTATCTGACAAGAGGGGAATAACCCATGAGGCCAAAGTAAATTTTGTTGAACATGGCCATAAGAACAAGAACCTCAAGAAAAAAGGGTCAAAGATGGGCCCTCAAGGAGGAGTTTCCAAGAAATCCAAATTTCAAGGAAATGCTTCAATTGTGACAAAATGGGTCACAAGTCTTCTGAGTGCAGACTGCCGAAGAAGAAAAAGAATCAAGAGGCTAATGTGATGGAAAACATGACTCAAGATGTTTCAGACATTAACCTTTCAGCTGTTGTGGTTTCTGAGGTGAATCTGGTGGGTTCTAACCCAAGAGAGTGGTGGATTGACACTGGTGCCACTCGACATTTGTGCTCGGACAAGAGCATGTTTTCTTCATTTGAGCCTACTGGTAATGGGGAAAAAATATCATGGGAAATTCAGCAACATCTGAGATTGAAGGTCAAGGCAGGGTGATTCTGAAGATGACCTCTGGGGGAAAAAGTTGACTTTGAACAACGTTCTGTATGTACCAGAAATACGGAAGAATCTTGTGTTTGGATCACTTCTGAACAAGCATGGATTCCGGATGGTGTTCGAGTCTGATAAAGTAGTTTTAACTAAAAATGAGATGTATGTGGGAAAATGGTATGTAGCTGATGGGCTCTTTAAGCTCAATGTAATGGTGTTAAACCTAAGAATATCAATAAAGCTAGTTCTTCTGCTTATATTGTTGAGTACTCTAATCTATGGCATGGTAGATTAGGACATGTTAATTTTAATTCATTACGGAAATTAATTAACATGAACCACATTCCAAATTTTAAAATTGATAACAAACATAAGTGTGATACTGTGTTGAGGCAAAACTAACTAGATCATCTTTTCATAGTATTGAAAGAAACTCCGAACCACTTGATCTATTCATACCGATGTATGTGATTTTAATTCAATACAATCGAGAGGCGGTAATAAATATTTTATTACCTTTATTGATGATTGCACTAGATTTTGCTATGTGTATTTGATGAAAAGCAAGGACGAAGCTATAGAGAAATTTGTTCTCTATAAGAATGAAGTTGAGAATCAACTGAACAAAAGAATTAAGGAGTTGAGAAGTGATCGTGGTGGTGAGTATGTTTTCCCTTTTGAATCACTTTGTGAACAAAATGGAATCATACATCAAACCACAGCTCCTTATTCACCTCAATCCAATGAGATTGCAGAACGGAAGAATCGTACCTTGAAAGAGATGATGAACGCTATGTTAATCAGCTCTGGCTTACCTCAGAATATGTGGGGAGAAGCTATTTTATCAGCTAATTACCTTTTAAATAAGGTACCACGGAAAGATGCAGGGAAAACTCCTTATGAGATGTGGAAAGGAAGAGTACCTTCCTACAAATTTCTACGAGTGTGGGGGTGTCTTGCCAAGGTAGTATTCCTCCACCTAAAAAAGGTGAAGTTAGGACCAAAAACTGTTGATTGTATTTTCATAGGATATGCACATAACAGTAATGGTTATCGATTTCTTGTGCATGAGTCTAATATACCAGATATTCACAAGAATACGATAATGGAGTCGAGGAATGCATCATTTTTCGAATACGTTTTTCCTTGTAAAACTAATTCGAATTCAAATGTACACAAACGGGTACATGAGACTATCATTGAAGATAGTCAGGACCGAGAACAAATAAATGTTCCGGAGGATCAACAAGTTGTTGAACTTGAACCAAGACGTAGCAAAAGAGCTAGAACGGAAAAATCATTTGGTCCAGATTTTTTTGACATTTTTGCTAGAAAATGATCCTCAAAGCTATAACGAAGCTGTAAGGTCAGCTGATGGTGCTTTGTGGAAGGATGCCATCAATAGTGAATTGAATCCATCTTACAAAATCACACCTGGGAGTTAGTGGATCTTCCTCCAGGATGTAAACCTTTAGGGTCCAAGTGGATTTTCAAAAAAGAAAATAAAGGCAGATGGATCAATTGATAAGTACAAAGCCAAGACTTGTAATTAAAGGTTACAGACAACGTGAAGGTCTTGATTACTTTGATACTTATTCTCCTGTAACGAGAATAAATTCCATAAGGATGATAATAGTGATTGCAGCTTTGCGCAATCTTGAGGTACATCAGATGGATGTGAAAACAGCCTTTCTAAATGGAGATTTAGATGAAGAAATTTACATGGAACAACCTGAAGGCTTTATAGCTCCAGGACAAGAAAAGAAAGTCTGTAAGTTGGTTAATCCTTGTATGGATTAAAACAAGCTCCAAAACAGTGGCATAAAAAATTTGATGACACATGTTAGCAAATGGTTTCAAAATCAATGAGTGTGATAAATGCATTTATGTCAGAGAGACAGAAGTTGGCTATGTCATTTTATGTCTCTACGTTGATGACATATTGATTGTCGGGAGTAATGTTAAAAGTGGTGAAATCTACAAAGAATATGCTGAAATCCAAGTTTGACATGAAAGACATGGGTTTAGCAGATGTCATTCTGGGAATAAAGATCTCGAGAAGTCCTGATGGACTTATTCTTGATCAGTCACACTATGTGGACAAGATTCTTGGTAAATTTAACAATGATGATTCTGTCTGTGCTAGAACTCCTTTAGATGTGAGTCTACACCTATCAAAGAATAGGGGACAGGGTATATCTCAAGTAGAATACTCTAGAGTGATCGGGAGTTTGATGTATCTATCAAGTTGTACAAGGCCTGATATAGCCTGTACAGTAAACAAGCTCAGCAGATATACGAGTAATCCAGGGGTTGATCACTGGAAAGCAATAGTGAGAGTACTTAGGTACTTACGTTTTACTCGTAATTATGGATTGCATTATCATAGATATCCAGCTGTAGTCGAAGGATACAGTGATGCTAATTGGATATCTGACATGAAAGACTCAAAGTCTACCAGTGGCTATGTGTTTACACTAGCAGGTGCAGCTATATCATGGAAATCCTCCAAACAGACTGTGATAGCCAGATCTACAATGGAATCAGAATTCATTGCATTAGACAAGTGTGCTGAAGAAGCAGAATGGCTTCGAAATTTTCTAGAGGATATTCCAAGTTGGCCTAAGCCAGTGCCAGCAATTTGCATTCATTGCGATAGTCAATCTGCAATTGGAAGGGCACATAACAATATGTATAATGGTAAGTCTAGACATATTCGTCGTAGACACAATACCGTTAGACAATTACTCTCTACTGGAGTTATTTCGATTGACTATGTAAAGTCAAAGGATAACATTGCGGATCCGCTAACCAAAGGGTTAAATAGAGAGTTGGTTGTGAAATCATCGAGGGGAATGGGACTAAACCCCATTAGATAAATGTTTATTACGAAGGAAAACCCAACCTTGTTGACTGGAGATCCCAAGATCTAGGTTCAATGGGACAACCTACTCGTAAAAGACATAATTGGTTCACTGTGGGGGGTTACCCTCTAGTCCATTCCTATGGTGAAATGAAATAGTGATGTTCGTATGAATTGAGGTTAAGCAAGGCTTTTAATGATTCTTATGCGTCGGGAATCCGAGCAGAGTATTACGAGATGCTCTTAAATAAGAAATCACCTATGTGAGAGAGAAGTGGGGCCGCTTCAAAGGGAATTGTACGGGGCACAATTCTTAGAAACTCTTGCAGAACCAGGTTGATGTTCATGGCCAAAATGAGCATAACAATGAGAACTCAGATGTGTTAGGTAAAACATCTGTGTGATATATGTTCTCCATTTACATGAACGGCAGTACAGTTCAATGACATCGCGTCCACTGTCAGCCAGTAAATGAGATATATTTTCACAAGGGAAGGTTCAAAGGCTGAGGCCTACCTATCCTATGCAGGTGTTGAACCGTGAACTCTTCTAGGTCAAAATAAAATGTTTTATAAAATAATTTTATTCGACGTTTTTCGCCAATTTCATTCATGTGGGGGATTGTTGGAAAATGCTTATTCATAAGCATTTTGAGGCACAATTTGAAGCATGGTCCACTTCGTGTTAGTGGTTGTTATTGAATGATTCGGATACTCCTCCGTGAGTAGTTCGAAATGGTATATTCATATGCTTAAAATGATGCTTGGGTGAATGAGAAATTGTTGCTCAAAGTTCACCCATTGGTGTTGGAAAATAAAGAAAAGTAAGCTTGTCCCATATGGGAAGCTATAGAGGAATATTATGCTTATATATGATTGCTCATATGTAGATGGGTAAGAGTTGTAAGGATAGAGGCTCTCTCTACGTGCGCGGGGGGGGGGGGGGGGGGGGTGCAAATCAAAATCCGAACAAGCTTGGCTCGTGTGCGCCCGCGCATCCTGCGTACACGAATGCCAGACCAAATTGTGCGGGCTCGGCCCAGCCAATTGTTGCAAGCCTCTTCATTTTTTCCAAGCCTTTTGAAGTTCCATAACACTCAAATTAACTCTATTAATTAATTTAGTGGTTACTTCAAATGAAAGGTCTCCCACTAATGTGTTTTTAATTGGTGTGTTTATTTTGTTTTAAGTAGTGAATTGTTTTACGTTTTTTCAGAAGGGAGAAGCTAGGAAAAAAAAATTGCTTTGCTGTTTTCTGTAGAAAGAGTTCTAATACATCTTGGTTCGTTTGAAGCCGATTCTGGTGGTGCCCATTGTCGCTTATTTCCGTTGCATCCTGGGAAACAAACGTCTCACGTTCTACTGCACCATTTCGGTAGGGGACAAATTTGTTTTAAGGAGATTGTTGCCGCATCAACAAGCCTCGGAATTCTTTGCACTGCCTTCGTTCCTAATATGTTCTTCACTGCCTGCTGTTGTCCTGTCATTTTATTATTACTCTTGTATTGTTGATTATTGTAACAACCGTGTTGTATTTACTGCTGTTACTGCTGTTCAAAATCATTTGTAAGAACACAGTAACCAAACAAATTATTTGTAATATGTATATTAACATCCCTATTCAAATAGAGGTAAAGTCCCCTTATAAATGGGGGATAATGAGGGCTTGATAAGTTAGGGGTTGGTAAATAGATAATTTTCGTATCCGTTGTTTGAACGGAATGGATACAGATATTGGCATCCCCTTATCATCTTCGACACATTGCAATGCTTAATTATGAGTGTCAAGAATAATATCTATTACAAAGATAGTTTAATCTTTGTTCAGTTAACTCACAATCAATCCAATAATTAACATATCATATCGGGTCTTTGCTAATAAATCGATCTTGGATGTCTACTTACAAATGGGTCAAACCTCAATGGTAGAAATAAAAATAACCCTGGTAGATCATGAGATATGGCGACCCATCAATTAAGACCCAAAAGACTAATTGAAACTGGCTTATTATTAGCACATGGCTAGCCCCATTTTCTATATCTCTGACTCTTTTTTTTGAGATTGCACACGAATAACTTTGAATCTCTTTGACATTTTAAGATTGTCTCCTAAAAGACTTATTGAAATTGGCTCATTATTAGCACATGGTTGGCCCCATTTTCTATATCCCTGACTCTTTGTTTTGAGATTGCACATGAATAACTTTGAATCTCTTTGAAATTTTAAGATTGTGTCCTAAAACCCCTTATAGGAGTGAAGCAGGATTTACCGCTATATCTATGATACCAGTGACTATGATATTATTGGGCTTGCAGCCTATGAAGAACACGGATAGCCCCATGGTAGAACTATCCTGAGAATAAAAGAATCGATACTCGATATAAGACACCATGAACGATTTAAGGCCGTATTATACCTCTCACAAGGTCCGACCTTAAATCCATTTGGGTTCAGAATGGTCTCTTACTAATGCCAGTATAATATCCATATTCCAAGGAGGTATCCCCATATCTTATAATGGAATATCACATAGAAAGTAATTTAAAGACATACAAGTTACACAAGTATAAATATAAATAAAACAGATAAATATTTCTATGTTATTACAATAATTGATAAGAATATGATGCTGAAATGGATATGGACATGCACCGACCTGGCCGCGGTGAGGCCTGGCTGGATATACATAATATACGTTCATGTCCGACCGAACTTATTGGAAGTCAGATTGGATATACTGCACAAATCAGGAGCGCTGAGATAGGTTCTAAACATAACAAAGACAATGGTAAACAGCCTTAAAGTGAGATATCATAATATTTAAATGACACATAAATAAATAATAACAATAGAGAGAATAATGAAGTAACAATTATGGACATATAATCTAATTTATGGAATCATACCTAAAAAACGGTAACAGTAGCAGTGGGGAAATGATATACTAACATCTAGAAGATAGAAAAATAGTAAAAAAGTCATGTGTGAGGGGAAACAAAATATGTTCCCTATTGGTCATCGATTTAACCTTGGGGAGGCCTGGCCAAATATACATATTAAGCTCTATGTCCGATCAGACTTGCAGAAATTCTGGTATGAAATACAAAGGAAGTCCGGTCGAGTATGAATCGCGGGCAAGAATCCAGAATCTTACACATGCTTACAGTAAATAACGTAACTATTACGAGTTAAGATAATAAAATAAACACAGAAATATATATAGGGTAATAGATAAATAATAAGAAGATAGGGGCATGTTTGCAACAGAATCATGTATAATCAACAGTAAACAAAAAAGACATGGCAAAAAATGATTAAAACTAATCCAGTTCTTGTATGTAATTACTCCTCAATGGTACGTGGCATTGTATCCTAAGTGTAGACCATACTACCATTCATTTAGAATCAGCTATGGAATTACGTCTGGGTTTCCATACTATATACAAAGAGGTAGCCAAATATATTATATATCTGGCTGGATGTATATCATATTTTTTCGGATATATTAGTTTAGAACTGAAACTAAAACATTCAAAAATAGTAATGATAAATAAAGAGTGCCCCCAGCTTATATCTTTGTGTGCACTGTGGCTCAGAAGTCACCCCTGAGGGTTGGCCAATTGCTAGATTGCTTTACTGGAAGGAGAAGCTCCAAGGGTTTCCTCATTATATCTCTCATTTTCTCTCAACACTATAAGAATTCCTATTTTTGTGCTTCAACATCTAACTTCCAATTTTTTAGCTACATTTTATGGGGGATAGTGCCTTTTTATAGTGTTAGGGAAGGGCTAAAGTTGGAAGGGAGACAAAATATTTCCCTAAGCTCTCACTTATCTACGTAATCACAACTTGTAACTTTCGACTCACACCCGATCGGATATTGAATTTGAATTCTATATTCGACCGGCCATTAATCAATCTGTAACTTCAGCTCTTGGAATTTTGCACGTGCGTTGACCACTTTAATGCATGTCTGATCGGATATTTAATTTGAAATTTATATCGAACTGGTGATGATCAAAATCCGTGACTTTGGTAACTGATAATCTGTACATTCAATGATAACTGTGTTTATCATGCTGGATTTAGGGTTTTACAAGTGATATTCGGCTGGAGTTTCTGGTTTGAGAGAAGGTAGGCCGGACATAGGTGATATCTGTATGGTTTTTTGAAGTTTTCCTTGGAGTTTCCTTCCTTCATGAAGTTCATCCTTATAATTTCCTCAAATTTCATGAGGCGTCCTCGTGAAAGAATTATCATCAAACTATACGTAAAAATATGATGTCTACAATCGCCCCTACTTCGGTAGGCTTGTGCAGTGTGTGATAATGACAAGTCTATCAAAGTAATGTCAGCATTTTTACTTACCTCTTTCATCTGGCATCGCCGGACTTCCCTGGCTTTGTAGTAGTTCATTTGTTGTCATGTGGGCCATCAGGCCTCCCGTTGCTTTCACCGTTAGTGAGATGCTTCGATCCCAATTTTTTAATTTTTAGATGAGTGATGGATCCTCAGGTCCCCCAATTGTCTGAAATTCTAATATAGGATGGACACTTAAGTCTTGCAATGCTTCGATCAATGTTACCTCATTCTGAAGTTGCTTGTGACACTTCAACCTCAATCTGCACCCCCTTCATTGAGTCGTCCACTATTATCATACATTTCTGGAGTAATTTGTGACCTTTTGATCTTAATCTGCACATCATTCCCAAGACCATTGATTGGTGGCAAACACACACATTACACAAGCGCATGTATCACTCAAGTAGTATAAAATATATCGATCACACGAGAACTTAATACCTAGGCTATCAATTTATAAAGCTAAATGTTTACAAATATCTAATAGATTGATTATTGATTGGATGATGATTTTTATCTAAAACAAGTAAATAAAATAGTGCGAAAGTAAATTAAGGAAAATTCAATATTATAAAACTATCTAGGGTTGTGAATTCTTCCAATATCTTTTTAAAGATGAAGTGGTTATCTCATGTTTGTGCAATATATCAGTTTACTAACCTGGAACACGAAAATATGCAAAAGCCTCTGTCGATGGTCAGATGCAAACACTCAAAGTAATCCAATTAAGCATATGTCTTTGTTAACCAAATTACCTGAATTCATTAAAATTAAGTTCTAATTGTGGATACCCCTGCCCGATAGGTATATGTCTATCATAGAAGGAAATCTACCTAAGGATCATTTGCCCCAAGGTGAGATCGTGAGTTATTGAGTCTAAGATTCAAACCTAAAATTCCTTCGTCAAGTTTATTTTAAGTTTACCAGATCAATCTTATTAGTGGCCAGTTAATAAGAAGCATTAAGATTAAGACTTAATAAATAAACCTTTATATTATCCAAGACACAAAATAACCCTTATAAAACAGTGATATTGGAATTCATCACAACCCCAGATATGGTTGTAGGACACAGAAATCGACGACGATGTTCTAGGCTCGCGGCCTAGTCGGGAGTACGGAATATCCCGCGGGGAACTAAACCAAAGAAATAACATGGAGTTGCCACCCGATGTGAACCGGGAAAATGAGATTTAAGGCCGCACTCACCCCTCGCAAGGGAAGACCTCAAACCGTTGGGTTCGGAATGGTCCCTTACTTATGTCACTTGTAACGATATTATTTGTGCAATAAACTAACCGAATCTACGCAACATATATGCTCAAGAATAACTTAGATCTAATATGCATTCATCAAAGTATCCTAATTTAAGTTTGCATGCTTGGAAAGTAAGTCATTAAACGGCAAACACACAATATCACACAACGAGCATTTTGAACCATTAAACAAAAATAAACAAATAACCCTTTAAACATAAACGCAAATTAAACAAAATATCATGCATAAAATATCATAATCATGCTTGAAAATAAACAAGAAACTAGGCTAAATCATGCTTAAATAAATAATCTACTAACTACATCATGCTCAAATACAAGTTTGGATGAAACGAAATACGTGTCTCTCAAGTGGTACGTGGCGTTGTATCCCGAGTACAAACCGCACTACCGTCCATTCTAATTCGGCTACAGAATTTACGTCCGGGTTTCCATCCGATATACCACAAGAGGGGACACATATTCCGCTCATCCAAAATTCACACCATGCCTCAATAAACGACTCTCATGCGATAATATATTAAAATAAATAAAAATAAATGAAAGACAATAAATAAAAAGGTGCCTCAGGTCTAACCTCTTTTGTCGTCTCTCGAAAGCGCGTTACACGGCCGTTGGAAGGGTTGTTGTTCCGTAACTTTTCTGGTTCACTAATCCAATGTTTTTCCTCGCTGTTTCGCTGTCTGGGCTGCTGTTTTAACTCTGTTTCGCTGCTATTTATGTTGTATTTTTCTGGTCACTATTTTAAGGTAATAGGGGACTGTTTTTGGCGGTTTTGGAGGGGTATTGGGCTGCTGTTTTGTGCGATTTTAAGGCTAAAAATTGAGCAATTTATGCGGCAGTTTTAGGGTATTTTCTGGGCAGTGAGCGTGTTTTGCGGTAGTGAGGGGGGCTATGTTGCGGCATTTTTAGGGCAATACTGTGACGGTGTTTTGCGGCAGTGAGGGGCTGATGAAGGTACGTGAGGCGTGATGGGCTGATGAGGGCTAGGTAAGATTTGTGGCTGCTGGGTGATGTGGGAGTGAGGCTTGCGCTGCTAAGGACGTGAAGGCATGTGACTTTTTGAAGGGTTGTGGGACGCGTAGGCATGGACTGTTAAGGGCTTGGTGAGACGCGTAGGTGGGGCTACTAAGGACGTGAAGGCAGATGGCGTGTGGGGCAGACGTGACTTTTTAATTGGGCAGTATGCGTGAAGGCTAAGGACCCTGTTCAAGACTTATGATATTAGGGTTTTCTTTTTTATTTTTAGTGAGAATGAGCTCTTCTGTTTCTTGTGATTTGCGTGAATGTGCTAGGTTGTTTCTTGTGAGAATATTGTGTGTATGAGCTAGGGGTTTAATGTGTTGGTGAAATGTTCTTTTTATAGGCAAAATGATGGGTTTACCTTGTGTGAATAGGGAAAGGATTTGTGTATTAATGAGGATATCTTTTAATTAGGAATGTCTTTGAATTTGATTTGATTTTTTCTCTTTTGATGGGGATATGATTTGATTTGTATCTTTTAATTAGGGAATGTATTTTAAGAGGATTAGGAAAGTATTTGATGAGATTTCTTTAATTTAGGAAGAAGATTTATTTAATTTTGGAATGAGATTTAATTTAATTTAATTAGATTTGATTTAAATAGGAATGATATTTTTTTAATTTGTGACATGTGTTTTAAATGTTTTAATTATTTGGATGTGATTTAATGGGCTTGGTGTGTGGTTTAGTGATGTGTGGGCTTGGTTTGTGTCTTGCGGGGGTTTGGGCTAAGGTTGTGCTTTGAAATGGAGGTCAAACAAGCAAACCCGCAGCTACCCCAGCAAATTAAATCCAACAATATGTCAATTCTTGACCCTTTCCTTCCAACGTCCGTTTCCTGCGGCTTCCACAATTAAAGAGGTAGTGTCTCCATATGAGACTCATCATTGGGACTTATATGCAAAAATGAAGTGCCTACAGTCGCCCCCACTTTGATGGGACTTGTGTAGTGTGTGACAATGACAATCCTATCAAAGTATGTGCAATGCATTTTTACTTACCTGGCTCGCCAGCTGCCATTTGACTTGCCTGTTGCTTCGAACTGAGTTGATATGGTGGCGAGGTGCCTCGACCCCTGGGCATTGTTCCCGAACCACCGAATGTGAACTGTGCTGATGATGCAGTAGGCCCTCGACCCTAGGACGCATCCCGGGACTGCAACCGATGTGTGGGCCCTCTACCCTGAAACACATCCTAAAAGAGATGATGTAGTGGGTCATCGACCCTAGGACGCATCCCGGAACTACAAATGATGATGCAATGGGCCCTCGACCCTGGGACGCATCCCATAACTGCAACCGACAACAGGGGCACCTCGACCTTGGGACGCATCCCAATACCGCTGACAATGTGGGCTTCGCCCTCAAACTGATGATGTAGTGGGTCTTCGACCCTGGGACGCATCCCGGAACTACAACTGATGATGTAGTGGGCCCTCGACCCTGGGACGCATCCCGGAACTACAACCGACAATGGGGGCACCTCGACCCTGGGACGCATCCCAATACCGCTGACAATGTGGGCATCGCCCTCAAACTGATGATGTAGTGGGTCCTTGACCATGGGACGCATCCCGGAACTACAACTGATGATGCAATGGGCCCTCGACCCTGGGAAGCATCCCGGAATTGCAACAGACAATGGGGGCACCTCGACCGTGGGACGCATCCCTATACCTCTGACAATGTGGGCCTCGCCCTCAAACTGATGATGTAGTGGGTCCTCGACCCTGGGACGCATCCCGGAACTACAACTGATGATGCAGTGGGCCCTCAACCCTGGAACGCATCCCAGAACTGCAATCGACAACGAGGGCACCTCGACCTTGGGACACATCCCAATACCGCTGACAATGTGGGCCTCGCCCTCAAACTGATGATGTAGTGGGTCCTCGACCCTGGGACGCATCCCGGAACTGCAACAGACGACAGGGGGCACCTCGACCCTGGGACGCATCCCAATACCACTGAAAATATGGGCTTCGCCCTCAAACTGATGATGTAGTGGGTCCTTGACCCTAAACTGGTACTGATGTGGGCCTCGCCCCGGATTGATACTGATATGGGACTCGCCCCCTAGACTGATACTGATCTGGGCCTCGCCCCCAGACTGACATTGATGTGGGCCTCGCCCCAAACTGATATGGGCCTCGCCCCAAACTGATACTAGTGTGGGTCTCGCCCTAAACTGATACTGACGTGGGCCTCGCCCCAAACTGATACTGATGTGGGCCTCGCCCCGGATTGATACTGATATGGGCCTTGCCCCCAGACTGATACTGATGTGGGCCTCTCCCTCAGACTGACACTGATGTGGGCCTTTCCCCAAACTAATATGGGCCTCGCCCCAAACTGATACTAGTGTGGGCCTCGCCCTAAACTGATACTGATGTGGGTCTCGCCCCAAACTGATACTGATGTGGGCCTCGCCCCGGATTCATACTGATATGGGCCTCCCCAGACTGATACTGATGTGGACCTTGCCCCTAGACTGATACTGATGTAGGCCTCGCCCCCAGACTGACACTGATGTAGGCCTCGCCCCAAACTGATACTAGTGTGAGCCTCACCCCAAACTGATACTGACGTGGGCCTCGCCCAAAACTCATACTGATGTGGGCCTCGCCCTGGATTGATACTGATATGGGCCTCGCCCCAGACTGATACTGATGTGGACTTCACCCCCAGACTGATACTGATGTGGGCCTCATCCCCAGACTGACAATGATGTGGGCCTCGTCCAAAACTGATACTAATGTGGGCATCGCCCCAAACTGATACTGACGTGGGCCTCACCCCAAACTGATATTGATATTGATATGGGTCTCAACCCTGGGACTTATCCCCAAAACTGATGCTGATGTGGGCCTCGACCCTGGGACTCATTCCCAAAATATGGGCCTCGACCCTGGGATTCATTCCCGAAACTGCTGACAATGTGGGCCTCGACCCTGGGATTCATTCCAAAACTCTGATGATGTGGGCCTCGACCCTGGGATTCATTCCCAAATTCATTCCAAAACTCTGACGATGTGGGCCTCGACCTTGGGATTCATTCCAAAACTCTGACGATGTGGGCCTCGATCCTGGGATTCATTCCCGGATTCATTCCAAAACTCTGAAGATGTGGGCCTCGACCCTGGGATTCCTTCCCGGATTCATTTTGCCTTATCATGCATCAGGTCTCATTTCTGTTCGAACGCGTTCACAAACTCCATACGAACGTGAGCATTCTGTTTCATTTCCGTTCGAACGCGTTTACGAACGCTACTCGAATGAGAACCTTCTGTTTACCATTCGAACGCGTCTACGAACGCTGCACGAATGCCCACGGTAAACAGATCCTCTTGCATCACATTACGACATGTCCATCTTAGCACATAGTTCCCCTTTTTTACGTTATGCACTTGTATTACCTCTCTAGTTGTCTATTTCTGTTATGCGCTTAAATATCTTTTCTTAATATGCATGCTAGTAAGAATGCTATTTGTTTGCGCTTCTGTGTCCACCAATGCGTTCATTAACTTGTATGCTTGCCATATGATAAACCTTATGTATGCAAATTGAGACATAGATTACATGCAAATAGGCTGTATGCAAATTTGAATATGTGTTACATATAAATTTAGATGAACTTGTTGATGTATGTATGTGGATTTAGAAGCATGATATTCTTAGAAATAAGTGTTACTTAAGCCTGATTAAGTTATTACATAAATCCTGTCATTATAAGTGGCATGAGTAAGGGACCATTCCGAACCCAACGGTTTGAGGTCTTCCCTTGCGAGGGGTGAGTGCGGCCTTAAATATTTGTCCTGGTTCACACCGGGTGGCGACTCCATTATTCTCCGGTTTAGTCCCCCGTGGCTATTCCGTACTCCCGACCGGGCCGCGAGCCCGGGATAGCATGTGTCGTCCAGTTTCTGTGTTCCCATACATGGCCAAATTCAACGGGAATGGGGATCCGAGGGTCCATCTCTGTCAGTATGTTTCAGTTATGAGTTCAGTGAGTTTATCCAAGCGCCAGGTCCAGAAAATGTTTGGGATGTCGCTCGAGGGGGCACCCGTAGTGTGGTATCACAGCCTTGAAAAAAAGTTAAAGAAGATTGGAAGGAATTGGCAGATGCATTTCTAAAACAGTATGTTACGGACTTGGAGATTGATTTGTCACTCTGAGATTTGGAGAACACTAAGCAGAAGTCGGAGGAGAGCTTCAAAGAGTATGTAGACCGCTGGAGAGGTCAACTTTTGAAAATGCAGACTCGGCCTTCAGAGAAAGACCAGATTAAGATGATTATCAAGGGTACTAAGCCCTCAATTTATGGCAAGCTGAGGAGGATGACCTCCATGATTGTGGATTTCCGACAGTTGAGAGAGACTGTTATGGATATTGAAGAAGAAGAGGCTGAAAACCGAAAGTTTTATGGCCAGAATAAAAGAACTTTTGGGGGGCATTCTGAGACGAAGCCCACTACGGCCGAGGTCGCTACCGTCAGAAATAGGCGATTCTCCAATCTTGGTAGACCTATGTCAAAGGTGCTTGAGAAGTTAAAAGGACAAGGACTCCTGAAGCCTTTAGACCCTAGACCAATCCCAAACCCTGTGCCACACTACTTCGACATGAACCAATATTGCCACTTCCACCAACAAAAAGGCCATGACACTGACAACTGCCCCCGCCTTAGGCATGAAATCCAAAACCTCATCGATGCTCACAAAATACCCGACCCAGAGAAAGAACAACCTGACACACACAGAAACCCTCTACCAAACTACCACTTTGTTCCACCACCCACCTACATGATCAACTCTGGCCTACCCGAAACCTTTGTCCTCCAAACCCTCAACCACCAAGCTTATTACATGGATGACAGCGAAGGACCATAGGCCAAGGAAGAAGGCAGTGTTGCGGATGATGGAGCTGTTCCTCCTAGTCTATTTGATCCAGCATTTTTAAATAAAGACATTGATTTTGCTTGCTTGTTCGAACTTTTTTTCTCTCAACGATAATAAAGACGTTCATTTCGTTTACTTGCCTAAGCCTCTTCCTGCAACATGAGTATATTTGATAAAAGCATTAAACCTTAGTACTATGATACTCAGCGATATTTAGAACATGGGGAATCTTCGAAAGAATCAAGCAGAAAAGATAAGATAGCCATTCAAAAAGTGGGAAATATGGGTAGTGAGACTGTCATATTTGGAAGGGAACGAGTACACTGAGCCGATCAATGTGGATAGATTGAAGTAGTGGCTTGCTTGAGGAAAAGAAGACTGAGTAGTCACCAAGAGAATTGGCAGAAGACCTAACCCAACAGGATAAAAAATTCACTCATACATGCATGCATACACGTAACATATTTGCATCATTTTTGTGTTTGTTCTGTTTTGTAATGACAGGTTTCAAAAGAGAAAAAAAGAAAGCGTCAAATGAAAGCCAACCAGAAGCAGCAACAGTACAATGTCAGCAGTCTTCAGGAATGAATCATAGGGGCGAGGCCCATATCAGCAGTATCAGTCTGGGGGCGAGGCCCATATCAGCAGTATAAGTTGGGGCGAGGCCCACGTCAGCATCAGTTGGGGGCGAGGCCCACATCAGTATCATCTGGGGCGAGGCCCATATCAGTATCAGTTTGGGGCGAGGCCCATGTCAGTATCAGTTTGGGGCGAGTCCCATGTCAGTATCGGTTTTGGGCGAGGCCCATGTCAGTATCAGTTTGGGGGCGAGGCCCGTATCAGTATCAGTTGGGGGCGAGGCCCGTATCAGTATCAGTTGGGGGCGAGGCCCACATCAGTATCAGTTGGGGCGAGGCCCACATCAGTATCAGTTGGAGCCGGGCCCATATCAATATCACTCTGGCGGCGAGGCCCATATCATTATCAGAATCAATTTTGCCGGGTATGGTACTTTGGGAAAAAGACCCACAGTTCAGGGAAGAAGACCCTTGTCTCAACTCATATCGGGAACAAGACCCACAGTTCAGGGAAAAAGACCCTTACCTCAACTCAAATCGGAACAAGACCCACAGTTCGGGGAAGAAGGCCCTTACCTTAACTCAAATCGGGAACAAGACCCACAGTTCAGGGAAGAAGACCCTCATCTCAACTCAAATTGGGAACAAGACCCGCAGTTCAGGGAACAAGACCCTTATCTCAACTCAAATCGGGAACAAGACCCGCAGTTCAGCGAAGAAGACCCTTATCTCAACTCAAATCGGGAACAAGACCCACAGTTCAGGGAAAAAGACCATTACCTCAACTCCAATCGGGAACAAGACCCACAGTTCAGGGAAGAAGACCCTTATCTCAACTCAAATCGGAAAAAGACCCACAGTTCAGGGAAGAAGACCCTTGTCTCAACTCAAATCAGGAAAAAGACCCACAGTTCAGGGAAGAAGACCCTTACCTCAACTCAAATCGGGAACAAGACCCACAACACAACTCAACTCAGATTAGGAACAAAACCCACAATACAACTCAATTCAACTTGGGAACAAGACCCACTCGGCGGTTCAAAAATGGACCACCTGTCAACAACCCGGTTCGAGAATGGACCACCTCACAACAAAATCAACTCAACTCAGCTCGAGGCAGCAGGCAAGTCAGGAGGCAGCTGGCGAGCCAGGTAAGTGAAAATGCATTGCACAACTTTGATATGATTGTTCAAAGTCAGACACTGCACAAGTCCCATCAAAGTGGGGGCGACTGTAGGCATTGCATTTTTGCAAGTGAAACCCGATGATGAGCCTCAGTTGGAGGCATTACCTTTTAAGTCGCGGAAGCCGTGGGAAACGGACTTCGGAAGGGAGGAGTCAAGAATTGACTCATAATCGGATTAAGTTCGTTGGTTTAGCTTCGGGTTACTGGTTGGTTTTCCGTTTTAAAAATTATTCCCGGCCCAAAACACTCAAATCACCTAACCTCGGCCCAAAAAAACCCGCAAACCTTTTAACCTTGGCCCAAATCCACTCACTTAGCCCACACAAACTAAACCCACCAACCAAAGGCCCACACGCCCACATAGCATTAAATTACACCCAAATTATATCAAATATTAATTAAATAATGTAATTGAATTAAATAAAATAATTAAACCATTTACCAAATTAAATAAAACATAAAATAAAAGCATGCCTAATCTAACAAATTAAATGCCTAATCCTAACCAATCAAATATATTGTATTCCTAATCTAGCCAAGATTTTTCCCCCCTCAATCTAATCCTTTCCTTGTTGGATACCAAATCAAATCCTCCTTTTAATGCCAAAATCCCTTAATTGTGAGACAAGGAGTAGCTCTAGCCATTCTCTATATAAACAACACTTTTCCAAGCCATCCTCTCCTCCCAACTACTTCACTCTCATGGCAAAACAACACAAAAGAGAAACCTAAGATCACTATTCATCTCACAAGATACACAGCATTAATCATCATCAACCCTAGGCATCCATTCCATTCTTCTTCTTTAAAACCGTGAAACACACAAGAAACAAATAACCCCTCAACCGCCACTGACCTGCACCCTCTATAACCTCACGTAACCAGCCACTCACCAGCCACGCACGAACCTCACGTCCCTATCAAACGGCCACTCACAAGCAGCCCCCATCACTCACGCCAAACACTAATCGACACAACCAGCCACTCAATACACTCAATCGACCCCACTGATACAAACAATGCACAAAACTGCCCACAAACCACAACAAAATCATGAAGAAAATCAACTCACAATCTCTGCAAACCGTGAACCAAACAGTCTCCAAAACAGTCCCCGAAACTCCTCAAAATAGTCCCTGAAACTGCCCAAAACTGCACCCAAAATAGCAGCCCCGACCCCATTAAAAAATCCAAAAACAGTCCCCTATACACCTGAAATAGTGACCAATAATACGGCAGTGAAACCGCGAGGAAACAGCAGTAAAATGAAGTCAAAACAGTAGCTTGAGCAGCGAAACAGCGAGGTAAAATGCAAACCAGTGAATCAGAAAAGTTGCGGTGTGATAGCCCTTCCGATGGCCGTGAAACATGAGTTCGAAAGTCGACATAAAAGGTTAGACCTGAGGGTATTTTCCACATTCGTTTTCTATTTTATTTGTATTATTTATTGAGTATTGCTTGCATGATTGTTATGTTGAATTGCATGTTGTGGCCCTTGAGTAGATAAATATGCATGGATTATGAGATATTGTATGTTGTGGCTTTGGAATAAAATGAAAGATGTGTCAACTCTCGCGGTATATCGGATGGAAACTCGGACATAAATTTCATAGCCGATTCTGAATTGACGGTAGTATGATCTGTACTCGGGATACAACTCCACGTATCGCTTGAGTAAATGACACTTTCTTTTGTTTTATATTGCTTTGATTTATTTATTTTTCGTCATTTGAATTCTGCACGTTATTTGTATGCATGATACAATCGAGCGCATGGGCTTAGTAAGTCGGATTAAAGGTCCCCTATTTGGAGGGGTTAAAATCCTTTACCACGATGCTTTGCCGCGCCGGTTGATGTGTGTTCGGTTGGATATAAGATATGTTCAATCGGGCATACTAAGTTTGATGTGATTGTCTTTATTTTTGTATGTATGATACAATCGAGCGCATGGGCTTAGTAAGTCGGATTAAAGGTCCCCTATTTGGAGGGGTTAAAATCCTATACCACGACGCTTTGCCACGCCGGTTGATGTGTGTTCGGTTGGATATAAGATATGTTCAATCGGGCATACTAAGTTTGATGTGATTGACTTTATTTTTGTATGTATGATGCGATCGAGCGCATGGGCTTAGTAAGTCGGATTAAAGGTCCCCTATTTGGATGGGTTAAAATCCTTTACCACGATGTTTTTACCGCGCCGGTTGATGTGTGTTCGGTTGGATGTAAGATATGTTCAATCGGACATACTAACTTTGATATAGTTATCTTTATCTTTGTATGCATTATAACGGAAGGTGCATGGGCTTATTGTGTTGGATTAAAAGGTTCTCCATTTGGGAAGAAAAGCCTAAAAGGCTACCTTTACCACGATATTTGCCGTGTCTTTCTTCTTTTGGTTGCATCATCTCTCCCTGTCTTGGCTCGACCTATTGTCATTGGTATACCCATATTCTCACCCCCTCTACTCTCGGCAACTGAAAAACACAAAGCACCTTCACGCAAATACCCTAATTGATCCCCACCTTCACGCCATTACCCTCACCACCTCATCTCACGTAACAGGCATTGCCAATCATGCCACACAGCTTCCATAAGCCAACAGCCACGCATCTGCCCCACGTTCATAAACAACCCACTAGCCACAATAAATAGCCAAACAGACGCCACCTGCCCTTCGCTCAAGCCCCATGCACCTTCGCCAATTAAACTCACGTAAACAAGAAGCTTGCCTCACGCCAATAGCCAACACACGTCACTTGTCCTTCGCTCAAACCCTCACGTATAGTCAATCCACAAACGAAACCACCAGCCCCTTTGCATTTATGCCTTAAACTACAAACAGTCCCCACACACTCAAATAATTCACGCAATTCGCCTGCCATTAAGCCGCTTATCACAAGCACAACTCCTCACGTCATAAAGCCAACTATACCATTCATGCATGTATTATGAAATCTCATATAGTCATTCTTATCTTTGTACGCATCATAATGAAAATCATGTTTATCCCATTGGTTGCATCATTTACCTTTGTCGTGGCTTAACATATTACAATTCATATATCCATATCATGATAGCATTTGAGTATTATTTTTTGTGGTATATCGGATGGAAACCCAGAAAAATTCTGTAGCCGATTCCGAATGGACGGTAGTGCGGTCTGTACTTAGGATACAATTCCACGTACCACTTGGAAAAGTGCTCACATGTGTGCTCGTGTGGTTAGTGTGTGTGCTTGTGCTTTCGTGAATACAATATGCCAATGAAGTTGTATGTTCGTTGCTACTTTGATGTATTTTCAAGCATGCAATCTTAGATGTAAAATATATGTAAATTTAGGTGTAAGTTTTATTTTGTACTTGTGAATTTAGAAGCATGATACTCTCGGAAATAAGTGTTACTTAAGCTTGATTAAATTATTACATAAATCCTTTCATTACAAGTGACATAAGTAAGGGACCATTCCGAACCCAGCGGTTTGAGGTCTTCCCTTGCGAGGGGTGAGTGCGGCCTTAAATCTCATTTTCCCGGTTCACACCGGGTGGCGACTCCATTATTCTCCGGTTTAGTCCCCCGCGGGCTACTCCGTACTCCCGACCAGGCCGCGAGCCCGGAACAGCATGCGTCGCCCAGTTTCTGTGTCCCACAGTCTGGCAACTCCACTGGGGATAGAGAATCGGCCACGAAATATTGTCTTGTAATGTTTGGATTTATGTTCTAATTGACCATATCTATAGTGGATGAAATTGAGGTTTAATCAAAGGCATTTTGAGGCTAGGTAATGGTTTGGTGTCTTCCTTCACTCACTACCTTTCTAGAAGGAAAAGCTGTGAAGGCACCTAGATAGCCATCTACTCGTAGCCTATTGTGATTGACTAATTTGGAGGACTCATTGTTTATTCCTGACACCAAGCGATAAGAGCCTAAGAGGCTTGGGTATTTAAGTGAGCCTCGCTACACCTTCCCTCTGGGGAATCTACAACGGGAAATCCATTTGACAGTCAGTCACACACCATAGCTCATTGACACGTACCTTAGTGTAAAAAAAAGAATGCGCTCACTTGGTTGCTCGAACCCTTGATTGAGGAGACCTAGTTATGGGCCATCCTTCGCCGATAAGATCCTTTGTCTACACTCATGCGAACCCACCCATAGACCGGGATTGTATGGTTAAAGTAACAATTATTTCCTTGAGTATGAGCTTGTGGACCATCCTCATTCGGATGCAGTTGGACCATTGTCAGAAATGCGGACTTGTTGGGCCATTTAAACTGGGGCGAGTTCGTACCTTATGACCATTGGGCCCAAAGCTTCTGAAATGTTGATGGGCCATTCTGTAGAAATTATTGTTTTGTGTTTGCATTATCTTTCTTTTATGCTTGTGTTTGGGAACATCGCCGTTTGGATCCATTTGGACCTTTTGTCATGGGATATGGGCTTGTTGGGCCATTTAAACTGGGACAAGAACATATTTTATGACGATCGGGCCAAAGGCTTCTAAGTGTTGGTGGGCCACTTTGTGCTTGTGTTCGGAACATTACCATTTGGATTTAGTTGGGCTCCTTGCCATGAGATGTGAACTTGTTGGGCCATTTAAACTGGGACGAGTTCACTCATATGACAGTTAGCCCAAAAGTTTCTAAAATGATAACGGGCCGATTTTTTTGAGAATTTTAGTTGATGTAGTATGTTATATATGTTACATGCACCTCATGCATACATATATCATGTTAACACCCTCTATGTCTCAAAAAGACATCATAGATACCGTTTGGGTTAGAGAAGGAACAAGGCTCATTAAAAGAACAGTAACAGTCATGAGTGAATCTGGTAATGAGGTCTCCCGGATAGATCAGTTGGAAAATGGTTTCACCAAGATTACTGAACAATTGCAAGCCTTGACTACTGCCATGACAAATATGGCTGTGCCCCGTGCTGGGGGAAACTCTGAGAATTTAAGACGTGAGGAGCCTCCGAATGGGTTGGGGGATGACATCCCCGCTTTTGATGATGATATGGCTGATTATGCCACTGGGAGAACAGTTGGGTCTCAGGGAGAGTTGCAGAAACTCTGTGACCAGGTAGAGTCTGTTACCCGTAAGATGAAGGGTAAGGATGAAGACTTACTAGACTATGAGGCGATGACCTTTGAGGAACAGTTGTCTGCTCAGTTCAGAATGCCTAACATGGCCAAATTTAACGGGAATGGGGATCCGAGGGTCCATCTCCGTCAGTATGTTTCAGTTATGAGTTCAGTGAGTTTATCCAAGCGCCAGGTCTAGAAAATGTTCGGGATGTCGCTCGAGGGGGCACCCGTAGTGTGGTATCACAGCCTTGAAAAAAAGTTAAAGAAGATTGGAAGGAATTGGCAGATGCATTTCTAAAACAGTATGTTACGGACTTGGAGATTGATTTGTCACTCTGAGATTTGGAGAACACTAAGCAGAAGCCGGAGGAGAGCTTCAAAGAGTATGTAGACCGCTGGAGAGGTCAACTTTTGAAAATGCAGACTCGGCCTTCAGAGAAGGACGAGATTAAGATGATTATCAAGGGTACTAAGCCCTCAATTTATGGCAAGCTGAGGAGGATGACCTCAATGATTGTGGATTTCCGACAGTTGAGAGAGACTTATGGATATTGAAGAAGAAGAGGCTGAAAACATAAAGTTTTATGGCCAGAATAAAAGAACTTTTGGGGGGCATTCTGAGACGAAGCCCACTACGGCCGAGGTCGCTACCGTCAGAAATAGGCGATTCTCCAATCTTGGTAGACCTATGTCAAAGGTGCTTAAGAAGTTGAAAGGACAAGGACTCCTGAAGCCTTTAGACCCTAGACCAATCCCAAACCATGTGCCACACTACTTCGACCTGAACCAATATTGCCACTTCCACCAACAAAAAGGCCATGACACTGACAACTGCCCCTACCTTAGGCATGAAATCCAAAACCTCATCGATGCTCACAAAATACCCGACCCAGAGAAAGAACAACCTGACACACACATAAACCCTCTACCAAACTACCACTTTGTTCCACCACCCACCTACATGATCAACTCTGGCCTACCCGAAACCTTTGTCCTCCAAACCCTCAACCACCAAGCTTATTACATGGATGACAGCGAAGGACCATAGGCCAAGGAAGAAGGCAGTGTTGCGGATGATGAAGTTGTTCCTCCTAGTCTATTTGATCCAGCATTTTTAAATAAAGACATTGATTTTGCTTGCTTATTCGAACTTTTTTCTCTCAACGATAATAAAGACGTTCATTTCGTTTACTTGCCTAAGCCTCTTCCTGCAACATGAGTATATTTGATAAAAGCATTAAACCTTAGTACTATGATACTCAGCGATATTTAGAACACGGGGAATCTTCGAAAGAAGCAAGCAGAAAAGATAAGATAGCCATTCAAAAAGTGGGAAATATGGGCAGTGAGACTGTCAGATTTGGAAGGGAACGAGTTCACCGAGCCAATCAATGTGGATAGATTGAAGTAGTGGCTTGCCTGAGGAAAAGAAGACTGAGCAGTCACCAAGAGAATTGGCAGAAGACCTAACCCAAAAGGATAGAAAATTCACTCATACATGCATGCATACACGTAACATATTTGCATCATTTTTGTGTTTGTTCTGTTTTATAATGACAGGTTTCAAAAGAGAAAAAAAGAAAGCGTCAAATGAAAGCCAACCAGAAGCAGCAACAGTACAATGTCAGCAGTCTTCAGGAATGACTCATAGGGGCGAGGCCCATATCAGCAGTATCAGTCTGGGGGCGAGGCCCATATCAGCAGTATCAGTTGGGACGAGGCCCACGTCAGCATCAGTTGGGGGCGAGGCCCACAACAGTATCAGCTAGGGCGAGGCCCATATCAGTATCAGTTTGGGGCGAGGCCCATGTCAGTATCAGTTTGGGGCGAGGCCCACGTCAGTATCAGTTTGGGGCGAGGCCCGTATCAGTATTAGCTGGGGGCGAGGCCCGTATTAGTATCAGTTGGGGGCCAGGCCCACATCAGTATCAGTTGGGGCGAGGTCCACATCAATATCAGTTGGAGCCAGGCCCATATCAATATCACTCTGGGGGCGAGGCCCATATCATTATCAGGATCAATTTTGCCGGGTATGGTACTCTGGGAAAAAGACCCACAGTTCAGGGAAGAAGACCCTTGTCTCAACTCATATCGGGAACAAGACCTACAGTTCAGGGAAAAAGACCCTTACCTAAACTCAAATCGGGAACAAGACCCACAGTTCAGGGAAGAATGCCCTTACCTCAACTCAAATCGGGAACAAGACCCACAGTTCAGGGAAGAAGACCCTTATCTCAACTCAAATCGGGAACAAGACCCGCATTTCAGGGAACAAGACCCTTATCTCAACTCAAATCGGGAACAAGACCCGCAGTTCAGCGAAGAAGACCCTTATCTCAAATCAAATCGGGAACAAGACCCACAGTTCAGGGAAAAAGACCCTTACCTCAACTCCAATCGGGAACAAGACCCACAGTTTAGGCAAGAAGACCCTTGTCTCAACTCAAATCAGGAAAAAGACCCACAGTTCAGGGAATAAGACCCTTACCTCAACTCAAATCGGGAACAAGACCCACAACACAACTCAACTCAGATTAGGAACAAAACCCACAATACAACTCAATTCAACTTGGGAACAAGACCCACTCGGCGGTTCAAAAATGGACCACCTTTCATCAACCCGGTTCGAGAATGGACCACCTCACAAAAAAATCAACTCAACTCAGCTCAAGGCAGCATGGAAGTCAGGAGGCAGCTGGTGAGCCAGGTAAGTGAAAATGCATTGCACAACTTTGATAGGATTGTTCAAAGTCACACACTGCACAAGTCCCATCAAAGTGGGGGCGACTGTAGGCATTGTATTTTTGCATGTGAAACCTGATGATGAGCCTCAGTTGGAGGCACTACCTTTTAAGTCGCGGAAGCCGTGGGAAACGGACGTCGGAAGGGAGGTGTCAAGAATTGACTCATAATCGGATTAAGTTCGCTAGTTTAGCTTCGGGTTACTGGTTGGTTTTCCGTTTTAAAAATTATTCCTGGCCCAAAACACCCAAATCACCTAACCTCGGCCCAAAAAAACCCGCAAACCTTTTAACCTTGGCCCAAATCCACTCACTTAGCCCACACAAACTAAACCCACCAACCAAAGGCCCACACGCCCATATAGCATTAAATTACACCCAAATTAGTAAGTCGGATTAAAGGTCCCCTATTTGGAGGGGTTAAAATCCTTTACCACGATGTTTTGCTGCGCCGATTGATGTGTGTTCGGTTGGATATAAGATATGTTCAATCGGGCATACTAAGTTTGATGTGATTGTCTTTATTTTTGTATGTATGATACAATCGAGTGCATGGGCTTAGTAAGTCGGATTAAAGGTCCCCTATTTGGAGGGGTTAAAATCCTTTACCATGACGTTTTGCCGCGCCGGTTGATGTGTGTTCGGTTGGATATAAGATATGTTCAATCGGGCATACTAAGTTTGATGTGATTGACTTTATTTTTGTATGTATGATGCGATCGAGCGCATGGGCTTAGTAAGTCGGATTAAAGGTCCCCTATTTGGAGGGGTTAAAATCCTTTACCACGATGTTTTGCCGTGCCGATTGATGTGTGTTCGGTTGGATGTAAGATATGTTCAATCGGACATACTAAGTTTGATATAGTTATCTTTATCTTTTTATGCATTATAACGGAAGGTGCATGGGCTTATTGTGTTGGATGAAAAGGTTCTCCGTTTAGGAAGAAAAGCCTAAAAGGCTACCTTTACCACGATATTTGTCGTGTCTTTCATCTTTTGGTTGCATCATCTCTCCCTGTCTTGGCTCGACCTATTGTCATTGGTATACCCATATTCTCACCCCCTCTACTATCGGCAACTGAAAAACACAAAGCACTTTCATGCAAATACCCTAGCTGCTCCCCACCTTCACGCCATTACCCTCACCACCTCATCTCACGTAACAGCCCTTGCCAATCACGCCACACAGCTTCCATAAGCCAACAGCCACGCATCTGCCCCACGTTCACAAACAACCCACTAGCCACAATAAATAGCCAAACAGACGCCACCTGCCCTTCGCTCAAGCCCCATGCACCTTCGTAAATTAAACTCACGTAAACAAAAAGCCTGCCTCACGCCAATAGAAAACACACGTCACTTGTCCTTCGCTCAAACCCTCACGTATAGTCAATCCACAAACGAAGCCACCAGCCCATTTGCCTTCATGCCTTAAACTACAAACAGTCCCCACACACTCAAATAATTCACGCAATTCGCCTGCCATTAAGCCGCTTATCACAAGCACAACTCCTCATGTCATAAAGCCAACTATACCATTCATGCATGTATTATGAAATCTCATATAGTCATTCTTATCTTTGTACGCATCATAATGAAAAGTATGTTTATCCCATTGGTTGCATCATTTACCTTTGTCGTGGCTTAACATATTACAATTCATATATCCATGTCATGATAGCATTTGAGTATTATTTCTTGTGGTATATCGGATGGAAACCCAGACATAAATTCCGTAGCCGATTCCGAATGGACGGTAGTGTGGTCTGTACTTGGGATACAATTCCACGTACCACTTGGAAAAGTGCTCACATGTGTGCTCGTGTGGTTAGTGTGTGTGCTTGTGCTTTCGTGAATACAATATGCCAATGAAGTTGTATGTTCGTTGCTACTTTGATGTATTTTCAAGCATGCAATCTTAGATGTAAAATATATGTAAATTTAGGTGCAAGTTTTATTTTGTACATGTGAATTTAGAAGCATGATACTCTCGGAAATAAGTGTTACTTAAGCTTGATTAAATTATTACATAAATCCATTCATTACAAGTGACATAAGTAAGGGACCATTCTGAACCCAACGGTTTGAGGTCTTCCCTTGTGAGGGGTGAGTGCGGCCTTAAATCTCATTTTCCCGGTTCACACCGGGTGGCGACTCCATTATTCTCCGGTTTAGTCCCCCGCTGGCTACTCCGTACTCCTGACCAGGCCGCGAGCCCGGAACAGCATGCGTCGCCCAGTTTCTGTGTCCCACACTAGGTCTCCCTACTCAAGGGTCCGAACGGCCAAGTGAGCACACCTTTTTTATACCTTACGGTACGTGCCAACGAGTTAAGATGCGTGACTGACTGTCAAATGGATTTCCCATTGTAGATTCCCCAGAGGGAGTGTGGAGCGAACTCTCTTAAATACCCAAGCCTCTTAGGCTCTTATCGCTAGGTGACAGGAATAAACAACGAGTCCTCTAAATTAGTCCATCACAGTAGCTACGAGTACATGATATATCTAGGTGCCTTCACAGCTTTTCCTTATAGAAAGGTAGTGAATGAAGCAAGACACCAAACCATTACCTAGCTCTAAAAGTGCCTTTGATTAAACCCCTTTCAACCCACGATAGACACGGTTAATTAAAGCACAAATCACAATCATTACAAGATATTATTTGGGGGCCAATTCTCTCTATCCCAGTGGAGTCGCCAGACTGTAGGACACAGAAATCGACGATGATGTTCTAGGCTCGCGGCCTAGTCGGGAGTATGGAATAGCCCGCGGGGAACTAAACCGGAGAAAAACATGGATTTGCCACCCGATGTGAACCGGGAAAATGAGATTTAAGGCCGCACTCACCCCTCGTAAGGGAAGACCTCAAACCATTGGGTTCGGAATGGTCATTTGCTTATGTCACTTGTAACGATATGATTTGTGCAATAAACTAACGAACGAATCTACGCAACATATATGCTCAAGAATAACTTAGATCTAATATGCATTCATCAAAGTAACTCCTAATTTAAGTTTGCATGCTTGGAAAGTAAGTCATTAAACGGCAAACACACAATATCACAAATGAGCAGTTGAACCATAAACAAAAATAAACAAATAACCCTTTAAACATAAACGCAAATTAAACAAAATATCATGCATAAAATATCATAATCATGCTTGAAAATAAACAAGAAACTAGGCTAAATCATGCTTAAATAAATAATCTACTACTACATCATGCTCAAATACGTGTCTCCCAAGTGGTACGTGGCGTTGTATCCCGAGTACAAACCGCACTACCGTCCATTCGGATTCGGCTACAGAATTTAAGTCCGGGTTTCCATCCGATATACCACAAGAGGGGACACATATTCCGCTCATCCAAAATTCACACCATGCCTCAATAAACGACTCTGATGCGATAATATATTAAAATAAATAAAAATAAATGAAAGACATTAAATAAAAAGGTGCCTTCAGGTCTAACCTCTTTTTTCGTCTCTCGAAATCGCGTTACACGGCCGTCGGAAGGGTTGTTGTTCTGCAAATTTTCTGGTTCACTAATCCAACGTTTTTCCTCGCTGTTTCGCTGCTGTTTATGTTGTATTTTTATGGTCACTGTTTTAAAGTAATAGGGGACTGTTTTTGGCGGTTTTTGGAGGGGTATTGGGCTGCTGTTTTATGCGGTTTTAAGGCTAAAAACTAGGCAATTTATGCGGCAGTTTTGGGGTATTTTCTGGGCAGTGAGGGTGTTTTGCGGTAGTGATGGGGGCTATGTTGCATCAGTTTTAGGGCAATGCTGTGAGGGTGTTTTGCGGCAGTGAGGGGCTGATGAAGGTAAGTGAGGCGTGATGGGCTGATGAGGCTAGGTAAGATTTGTGGCTGCTGGGCGATGTGGGAGTGAGGCTTTCGCTGCTAAGGACGTGAAGGTAGGTGACTTTTTGAAGGGTTGTGGGACGCGTAGGCATGGGCTGTTAAGGGCTTGGTGAGATGCATAGGTGGGGCTGCTAAGGACGTGAAGGCAGAGGGCGTGTGGGGCAGGCGTGACTTGTTGAATTAGGCAGTATGCGTGAAGGCTAAGGACGTTGTTCAAGACTTAAGATATTAGGGTTTTCTTTTCTGTTTTTAGTGAGAATCAGCTCTTCAATTTCTTGTGATTTGCGTGAATGTGCTAGGTTGTTTCTTGTGAGAATATTGTGTGTATGAGCTAGGGGTTTAATGTGTTGGTGAATGGTTCTTTTTATAGGCAAAGGATGGGTTCCTTGTGTGAATAGGGAAAAGATTTGTGTATTAATGGAGATATCTTTTAATTATGAATGTCTTTGAATTTGATTTGATTTTTTCTCTTTTGATGGGGATATGATTTGATTTATATCTTTTAATTAGGGAATGTATTTTAAGTGGATTAGGAAAGTATTTGATGAGATTTCTTTAATTTAGGAAGGAGATTTATTTAATTTTGGAATGAGATTTAATTTAATTTAATTGGATTTGATTTAATTATGAATGATATTATTTTAATTTGTGACATGTCTTTTAAATGTTTTAATTATTTGGATGTGATTTAATGGGCTTGGTTTGTGGTTTAGTGGATGTGTGGCTTGCGAGGGTTTGGGCTAAGGTTGTGCTTTGAAACGGAGGTCCAACAAGCGAACCCGCAGCTACTCCAGTAAATTAAATCCAACAATATGTCAATTCTTGACCCTTTCCTTCCGACGTCTGTTTCCTGCGGCTTCCACAATTAAAGAGGTAGTGTCTCCATATGAGATTCATCATCGGGACTTATATGTAAAAATGCAGTGCTTACAATGGTATTTAGTTACAACACATATCTAGGACTATTAAAAACTTAATAAATAAAGAAAATGACATAAAGTAAACTTGGAAATTAAAAGATAAAATTAACAATAAAATAAAATACTGGGGGTTAGAGGAACCACTTTTATTCTTCTAATTTAGAAATCTCCCTTATTATAACATATAAATTGCATGCCATTACCAACCGACCATATAGGCAGTATCCTGATTAAGTAAGATTTTTTATTAATTCCAACCCCGACCATAAAGGCGATTCCCATTAAGTTAGGTTAAAAATCAATTTAATTAAGTCCAACCGCCTTAAAGGCGGTATCCCATTAAGTCAGGTTTTAAAATAGTTTATGTATTATAACTAAGGGAGATTAATCTAAATTATAGTGATAAAAGCTTCACCTTTCACCCTAAGTAGGGGAAGTTACCTACTCATACTGAAAAGTAAAATAAAGAAAGATCTATTGCTTAAAATAAAAATTAAATACAAGAAAACTGTAAATAAAGAAACAAGATACAATCTCCTTAGTATTCTTAAGGAAATCCGCAGAAAATGGCATAGATTTTTCCTTCTGATTTCGGCCTCAATTTATAGGTAAAATTTTGCCATGCCATTACGATGCGCCGTTGATCTTTGACGCATGTACGCTGTTCGACGAGATAATGCCACATGGCTGTCGGGAGAATTATTGGCTTGGCATCGCGACACATGAAGTTGTACGCGTCGCGATGCTGACGTCATGCTGACATAATCAATGACTCATGTTGGTAGAGTGAATGTTTGTGCTGACGTCATGATGATGTGGCGATGACGCAAGTGCTGACGTGGCACTGACGAGTGTTGGCAGCATAGTAACCTCGGCTGACGTCATGATGACGCATGTCGGTAGGCAAATTACGTCAATGCCTCGTGACGTAGAATTTTTGCGCGTTGCGATACGAAATTCCAATTTTACCATTTTTGTTCGTTTTTCGCTATTTTGGACTCGATTTGATTCTAGGGAGTCCTGAAACCTTATTTATCTACAAAATTTACAAAACACATCAAAATATTCACAAAACACAAGAAACTATACAAATTATTAAGTAAAGGTGTAGGAAACGCTTTCCTTACGCAGAGGAAACGGTTTGGGCACATGGATCAGACTTGAAAAATTTTATGCCATTCTCCTTTAATTGTCGAATGCTACTGCCACACCCACTGAAATTTTGCTTCAATTTTAGATAAAATTCCAACCCCGAAACAGTCCTGGAATAGTCCCCGAACAGCCCCTAATAGCCGGACAAAAACTGGACTGTTTTGGACCCGATACACTCACAATGCACTGCCGAAACAGCCCCTGAAAAGCATGGACAGTGACTATGTTTTGGTTCTGATTTTTCACTTAAAAATAGCCCCAACACAGCCTTTAAATACCACAGAATATTTCCGAAAATTGTATTAAAATGAAACCAAACGAGTTCCGTTTCACCAAGTAAAGTGGCGGCAGTGAGCAAAACAATGCCTCACTGCCGTGACCAAAGAAGAAAGAGATGAAGATGAATATGTTCGACACCAAAAGTCTTCCGAGCTATGTCTCGATACCAATGGAAACTTGTGTGGGCAAGACTCACATAAACAATCCCTAAACTATTTAGATATAAAGTCACACAACAACGTTTTTATTTTATTTTTATTTATCTTTTTTTCTTATTTTGTTTTCTCAACAACTTGAGAGGATTGGAGAAGAAGAAGATGGAGGCTAGGGTTAGAATGAGAGGCTTGGGCAAAAGAACAAATATATTTTCCTTTTTATACTTAGGGTTTAATCTTACAAAATAAAACAAAACCCTACTATTCCTCTTTGCACAATTTCGGCCAAGCCTTATCAAATAAGAATAATTTTTTTTTCTCATTAATTTTTGTAAAAACAAAATTGACTTTCCATAATGCCAAAGATGTTACAAAAACAAAGAGATTAATGCCATTATAAAATTATAACATCCAAAATTAAATCAAGGTTTCTGATGAGCGGAAAATATATCAATAGTTACCGCCCTTTTTACCTAATATTTTGTTTAGTTTCCTGGGTTTGATGAATGTTTTGATGTGTTTTAGTTTTTTTGTAGATAAAATAAATTAGGACTCCATGGAATTATTTAGGATGAAATGTGGAATAAATAAGGGAAAAAATGGACTTGACATTTTGATTTTAGAGATTGGAAACTTGAAATGGCGTTCTAACGAAGTACAATTTCGGAAATTCCAACTTTGTGCAATTGTCATATTTCGGCCATACCGTTTTACTCTGATATCGGATTGAGGTGATTCAAGTTCCAGATTAAAGAAGACTCAAATATCTACAACTTTGAAGTTTATAATAATTTCGAATTCTGAAGTTTCCATGACCGAAATTGATAAAATATTCGGAAGTGTGTTATGTGTAATTATTAAAGTCATTTTCAAAATAAAATAATAATAATAAAATAAAAAAAATAAAAATTGTCAAACTTCCACCAAACATACTTGCATGTTTGGTGTCATGTTTGGTTCCATGTTTGGTGTCATGCAATTGGTGGAGAAATTGGTGGAAGCCTTTAGATTTGCCTATAAATACCAAGTTAGACTTTGTAAATTTTTCATGCTTTCTTTGGAGGAATTTCTCCATAAAAACCTAAAGGAAAGTGTCTTGTATATTTTTTTAAGTTTTTTTGTATTTTTTTTATTTAATTAATAAAATTTTGTATGTTTTCATTTACAGCGTGAGCATGTAATCTCATTCTGCTGGGGTGAAAAGTGAGACTTTTAATGTAATAAATTAGATTAATCTCCTTTATTTTAATTAAAATTTGGATTAATTAGTTACCGCCTATATGGCTGGTTTAGGTGACAACCTTATTTACCGCCTATATGGTCGGTTTTACATTTCAGACGTAGTTTCCGCTTATATGGTCGGTTTAGGTAATAACCTTGTTACCGCCTATATGGTCGGTTGGACTTTATTGTGACAAATGGAATTTCCACTAAACATTGATAATAAGAGAGATTTCTAATTTTGAAATGTTCAAAGTGGATCCTCTAACCCCAGTATTTTCTTTCATTATTGTAATTTTACTTTTATTTATCTCCAAGTTATTTTATATGATGTTTTGTTTATTTAAGTGTTTAGTAATCCTAAGTATGTTTTGTAACTAAACATATTATCTGGGGTTGTGATGAATTCCTGTAACACTAGTTTATAAGGGGTTATTTTACAGTTTGGGTAATATAAATGTTTATTTATTGAGCCTTAGTTTTAATGCTTCTTGTTAATTGGCCATTAATAAGATTGATCTGGTAAACTTAAAATGAACTTGTAAAAGTGATTTTAGGTTTAAGGCCCTAGACTCAATAGCCCACGATCTTCTTTCAGGATAGATAACCCTTAATAGATTTCCTTACAGGATAGAAATATACCTGTCGGGCGGGGGTAGCCATAATTGGAACTTAATCTTAATGAATTCAGGTAACTTGGTTGACATAAGAATATGATTAATTGAGTTATGTTGAGTATTTGTATCAATGATCTAAATATATACTTCAAATATTCATCTGATCCGTTCGGATCATACATCGTGGCGATGTGATGATCGAATAAATCGCATCAGATGATAACATTGTAAACCTGCTAACGAAAGCCTTTCCTCAGAAGAAGTTTGAGCGAATCGTACATAGTCGGGTGTATGACACTTGAGTGATGGGCTATAGGCCAAGTGGGAGATTGTTGGACAATTATGACCCATAGCATCACTATTTGTACAGATCAAGGTTTGTTGTACAAATTAACTATATGACCAAGGAAATTGCTCTTTTATCATTTGTAATTAGATTACCAAGATGTATAAAATGATAAAAGGTCTTTATGATTAGTTCCGAATTGAGAAGATATGAGACAGTATCAATCCACGAAGGTTTAATCATTAAATATCCCTAGTCGTAGTATTATCGAGATTGGACATCGATAATGCGGAAAAGACTAGTATTACACTTGTGCGCGTTGTGGGAGCATAACGGCATAGTTCTCATATATTTGGGTATAGGATACTCATGCAAGTGTAATAGGAGGTTGTGTTTACCGATGGTACGGAAACAGCTTCTCTCTGGATAGACCCCTCGGAATTCCATTGGTAGTATGACTCTTTGTCTATGGAAGTCTGAATCAGGGTAGGTGTATTTGGTCTTAACCTGAGACTTGCACCGCTAATACTTGCGACAATCAATATACTTTGGTTTTGGTCGTCCAGGGCTTTAACAGGTTCTGTGTACGCCTCTTCTGGGTATATTGAGAATCGTAGTGTATTGGGTGTGATGTCAAGATGGAAGTATCACTCCAGTTATAGTGGAGATGATGATCACGTAGGATACGGAACTGGGGCTCTTTTATGCTGCAGCTATCGGGATAAAATGACTAGGTCTGTTTATCCGATTATATAGACTAGTTACCAGAGATCCGATATGTGTCTCGTACGGGGCAGACACAATTCCAGCCCCAGGCCTTGCACATGACATCCGATACTGGATCGTAATACGCAATACTACGTATACTACGCCTGATAAAGATTACATATTCCTTTAAGAATATTTCTGGAGATTTGGGTAGGCACTGTGCTTTGCTAGAAGCCAACCATGTCTTGTAAATCGGTAAAAACGTAGTACTAGGTACGTACTTGTTCAGATAGTCCCACGACCGGATTTACTGCCAACATATCTGGGGATCTCATGGGTCACTTCCCGAAGATTCACCGATGACGTATACTCGCACATTATTAATCTGGGATTAATTATTAGAGAAAGAAAATTAATCTGGGATTAATTACGGAGATATTTTATCTGGGATAAAATATCATTTAAAGAGAGAGAACGATTAATTTTGAATTAATCGATATTCGATATATTAAACGAAATTGGATTTCGACGCAGAATTAAAATTAGATTTTAATTCAGGCGAACGAGTTAATTTAGAATTAATTCGTTAGCGACGTGAATAGTAATTTTGCTAGGCACAATTATTTAATTAAATTTGATTTAATTACGTCGCAACGGAAAATTCGTTAATTCAGAATTAGCGAACCCGAGTCCGGGAGTGTTTGCGGGCTCACTCGGATTTTGAATCAAGTGGGGCCCACATGTCACATCACAAGTCACATCACTTGTCACTTTAGTTAACTTTAAAGTGATGGGTTTTGGTGAGTTGTTAGAGAAGACTTGTAAAACACACTTTGTGAAAGGTGATTGACTTTTACCTAAAATTAGATTTTTGGTATATGTTATTTGATTTTTTGAAAATCAAAAGACATCATTTTACAACTCATTTTCTCTTCTTTTCTTTCTCCACTAGTTTCGGCCAAGGGCCAAAAACACTTCTCTCTTTTATTTTCTTCAATACTGTGAGCAATGAGAAGCCATAGAAGAATTTGTGGCAAATTTTCCAAGGTGCTAGCACACTGAAGAGTCATCCGAAGGTGATAGGGAAACCCACCCATGGGCCTGGAATCCTTAACCAAAGCTTGGAGCTTGAAGATTCATCATGGAGCACAAAATCAAGCCATTGCCGAGAGCTTCTAGGAGGAGCAAAAAGTTTTGTGTTCGTCGCATCCAAAAGCCGATCTTTGTAAGTATGATTCCGCCATACTTCTTTATTGTATTCACATGATTTCTATGCTTAAATGATCTTGGGACTAACCTAGAAACCCAACAATGGTATCTTGAGCCTTGATTTAAGCATGAAATTGAAATTAGGGTCAAATTGGGTAAAATTGATTTGAGCATGTTTGGATGAAATTGATTGTTTAAATATGCTTGAATGATGATAACATAGTGTTATGCATGATCAATTTGATGAAAATTGAATTGGATAAATTTTCCCCAAATTGTTTGGCTTGGCCGAATATGGAGGTGTCTTAATGTCATGGTATTTTTTATTTTTTGAATCATTGGATGAGTTTGAATGACTTGGGAATTGTTGATTTAGGATTTAATTGGATTAAAATCGAAATTGGAAAAAAATTCCCCAAAATGCAGTGACTTTGGAGCATGGAAAATGATTGATTTTTGATTCAATTGTGTTGGACATAAGTTAATGATGATAAGCATAATTAATTGAGTAAATTAGTGTTTTGGAATGTTAATTTGGTTAATTAATTATGGCTATACACTTAGATTAATTAATTGTGAAATTTGGAATTTTATAATTAATTAATTGGGCTTAATTTGGAATTGGGCTTGTAAAGTTGTATTTGGGCATAATGGGCTTGGTTGGGCCAAGTGTGGTTTAGGCTAATTGGTTGGATCCAATTAGGCCCAAAACCATATCCATAAAGTCCAAATATAACTAATGGACCTTTAAAGTTTTAATTGGGCCTAATGGGCCTAAATTGGTTTCTTGGCAAATAAGGGTGATTCCTTAAATGGGCTTTGGTATTTGGGTTTGACCCATATTGACCAAAAGTCCATGCCTTATGAAATTAATTAAAAGCCCATTGGACTTTAATTAAATTGACATTGGATGTTAATTGGGCTTTGAGACCCGTAATGATTAGATTTAGAATTGACCGGCGTAAACACACGCGTATAACGCAAGCGCACGTATCGTTCAAGTAGTATAAAAAGTATCGATCACACGAGGACTTAATACCTAAGCTATTAATTTTATGAGGTCAAATGATTACTAGTATCTAACAGGTTGTTTGATGGATTTGAAAAGGTGACGATTCAAAATTTAAAAAAACAAGTAAATAAAAATTGTTTGAAAGTAGGTTTAAGAAAATTCAATATTAAAAACTATCTAGGTTGTGAATCTTTCTAATATCTTTTAAAAGATGAAGTGGTTATTTCGTGTTTGTGTAATAAATCGGTTTACTAACCTGAAACACTAAATTATGCGAA
>SKCR01050465.1:0-38964 GCA_019454045.1 Zanthoxylum bungeanum
TTAATTGTTGCTCACCATGCGGCTTTCCTAAGAGGAATACCGATATGCAGTGGTACGTGGGAGGATAGTAAAACTCGATGAAAATCAGAGTAATACTATTCCAGACATCGATACCTAATGGAACATAAATAGTTCATCAATGATGAAACTAAACCATTAATCTTCGAATACACAAGAACCGCGTAGTCGGAGAAAGTCAGAAAACAACATGGGGTATGGGTTTCTGATCTCACCTCGAAAAGATGTCAATCTTATTGAGGTATACCAACTGACTACGCATGAGGAAGTGATACAAGGTATCGACTCCCTATTATGACAAAGTGTCATGAGTCCAAAATGGATTCCATGTAAATCAACAAGTTTGAATACTAGTTGATGTACCGCAAGGCATTGTGCCTATTGGTACTATATAAGTATTCAAGGAAGACATACATGGAAGGCAACATACCAACGTATAAAGCTAGGCTTTTAGCTGAAAGGTATCGTTATCAACATTAAGTTGATTTCGATTTAACCTTTTACCTGTTGCCATGGTAAATCCATTTGGATAATGCTTGCTAAAGCTGCGCGTTTCATTTATGAAATATGACAGCTTAACGGGAAAATCACTTTCCTGAAAAGGAAACCTTTTGGAGGATGTTTACAACATCCTGTCGGTTTTGTCATACCCAAAACTAGCAAACAAGGTTTGCAGGTTATTCGATCCATGTTTGGATTGAAACAAGCATTAGGTTATAAGAATTATCGTTTTGATGTAATCATAATGGTTTATGATTTAGTTCTAAATGAAATGATTCTTGTGTATATAAGAAGGTTAGTGGGAGTGCACTGACGATGATTGTCCTATAAATAATGAAAATATGTCATTTCTTGGAAATGATATTCCCATAAAATTATCGATGAAAGCTTGGCTTTCATGAAACTCTCCGAGAACTCGTACATTGAAAAATGTACGTGACCTGGTGTCTCATACGCTTTGAGCATATGAAGTCACAAACAGGCCAATCCAAGTGATAGTCACATGATTGAAATTAAGAACATCCTTTAGTTTCTTAGAGAACTAATGATGTTGTCTTAAGCTATGGAGATGGAGAACTTGAAGTGACTGGGATCACTACTACAAGTTTCTCAACCGATAAAGACGACTATAAGTCGCAAACGGTACTATAAATTTTGAATATCGGAACAGTGAGCTGGAAATCTTCCAAGCGAAATACTGTTACCGAATAAAAAACAAATGCGGGTTATTGCTGCAGCTGAGGCAGCAATAGTAGCCTTCTGGGTCGATAATAAATCTAATTAGATTAGATATAATTCTCTTAGCAGTTGAGCTAGGCTACAGCATAAGCTAAAGAATTAATGGTCTCATCAACGATCCAGATATATACTTCGATATTCATCTGATTCGTTCGGATCATACATCGTGGCGATGTAATGATCGTATAAATTGCATCAGATGATAATCATGCAAATCCGCTGACGAAAGCCTTTTCTAAGCAGTTTGAGCCAACCGTACATAGTTCGGGTGGTAGACACTCGAGTGACTGGCTATAGGCCAAGTGGGAGATTGTTGGACAATTATGACCCATAGCGTCACTATTTGTACAAATCATGGTGTTGTTGTACAAATTAACTATGTGACAAAGGAGATTGCACTCTTATCATTTGTGATTAGATCACCCATATGTATAAATGATAGGAGGTCCTTGTGATTTGTTCCTGGATTGAGAATGATATGAGACAGTATCAATCCACGAAGGATAAATCATTAAATATCAATAGTCAGAGTATTATCGAGATTGGACATCGATAAATACGTAAAAGACTAGTATTACACTTGTGCACGTTATGAGGGCATAACGGCATAGTTCTCATATATTTGGGTATATGATACTCATGCAAGTGTAATAGGAGGTTGTGTTTTACCGATGGTACGAGAAACAGCTTCGCTCTGGATAGACCCCTTCGGAATTCCATTGGTAATATAACTATATGTCTATGGAAGTCCGAATTCAGAGTAGGTGTATTTGGTCTTAACCTGAGACTTGCACCGCTAATACTTGCGACAATCAATATGCTTTGGTTTTGGTCGTCCAGGGCTTTAACCGGTTCTGTGTACGCCTCTTCTGGGAATATTGAGAATCGTAGTGTATTGAGTATGATGTCAAGATGGAAGTATCACTTCAGTTATAGTGGAGATGATGATCACGTAGGATACGAAACTTATTCTCTTAAATGCTGCAGCTATCGGGATATTATGACTAGGTCATGTATATCCGATTATAGAGACTAGTTACCAGACATCCGATATGTGATTCGTACGGGGCATACACAATTCCAGCCCCGGGCCTAGCACGTGAACATCCGATACTGGATCGACATACACGATACTATGTATACTACGCCTGATATAGATCGCTTATTCCTGTAAGCATGTTTCTGGAGAATTTGGTAGGCATGGCGCTTTGCTAGAAGCCAACCTTGTCTTGTAAATCGGTACAAACGTAGTACAAGGTACTTACGTGTTCGGATAGTCCGACAACCGTATTTACTGTCAACATATCCGGGGATCTCATGGGTCGCTTCCCGAAGATTCACCGATGATGTATGACTCGCACTTTATTAATCTGGGATTAATTAATGATGAGAGAGAAAATTAATCTGGGATTAATTACGGAGATATTTTATCTGGGATAAAATATTATTTAAAGAGAGAGAGAGAGAGCGATTAATTTGGAATTAATCGACAAATTAATATATTCGATATATTAAACGAAATTGGATTTCGACGCGGAATTAAAATCGGATTTTAATTCGGGCGAACGAATTAATTTAGAATTAATTCGTTAGCGACGTGAATAGTAATTATGCTAGGCATGATTATTTAATTAAATTAGATTTAATTACGACGCATCGGAAAATTCGTTAATTCGGAATTAACGAACCCTAAGCCCGGGATTATTTGCGAGCGCATTCGCATTTCGAATTCGAGTGCGGCACGCAAGTCAAATCAAACGTCAAATCGCTAGTCGCATCTAGCGTCACATCATTCGTCAATCAAGTGATAGATGTCTTTCACTTTGAGTGATTGACACCAGTCACTATTCATGAGTGATGTGACTTGATGTGAGTTGTTGGGAAAGCTTTATTGCTTGACTTTTGGAAAGAGAAAAATTAGTAATTGAATTTTGAATTCAAGTTTGTGTATTAGATACACATTTTCTCTACCAACCAAACCAACACATCTCTTCTTCTTCTCTCTTGTAACTCTCGGCCTAGGGCATTTTTTCTTCTTCCATCATTTTGGTTCTTGCCGTGAATGAATGAGAAGCATGAGTGAATTTTGTGGCAAAATTCCAAGGTGCTAGCACACATTAGGAGACATACAAGGTGATAGGGAAACCCACCTTTGAGCTTGGAATCCATTGATAAGGCTTGGAGCTTGAAGATGAAGATGGAGGACAAATAACCATGCTTGGCCGTGAGCTTCACCAACAAGGATGAAAAGTTTTGTTCTTCGATGCATCCAATCCGATCGTTGTGAGTATGATTCCGCCATTCTCCTTTGTGTATTCATACTTGTTTCATTGCTTGATAATGATCATTGGGACTTAATAGAAACCCAACACGTTCCACTTCATCGGCTGATTTTTCCTAAGCGACTTGAAGATTGGTTCACATATCGACGTCAGTTTAGCTATGAACCTGCTGATGTACTATATCTTCCCTAGAAAGACTATCATTTTATTCTCTATTTTAGGTGCAAACATCTCTGTTATTGCCTTGATGTTCTCCGGATCCACTTCTATTCCTCTTGTGCCCACAGTATGCCCCAACAAGCTTCCGGATGTGACCTCGAATACATTGTTCTTGGGGTTGAGTATGATATTATATTTGTCCACCCTTTGGAGGAACTTCTCTAATGCAGCAAGATGCTCTTCTCTGGTTTCAGACTTAACCATCATGTTGTCGACATAGACTTCAACCTCTTTATATATTAAGTCATGAAATATGGTGGTAGCCATTTGTTAATAGGTAGCCCCTGCATTCTTTAGCCCGAAGGGCATCGCCTTCTAGTAATATGTCCCTCATTCTATGATGAAAGTTGTCTTGTGCTTGTCTTCTTTTGACATGAAGATTTGATTATACCCGGAAAATCTATCTACAAAAGAGTACATAGCTGACAAGGCTGCATTGTCCAACAAACCATCTATGTGCAGCATGGGAAAATCTTCTTTTTGGCAAGCCTTGTTGAGGTCTCTATAATCCACACACATTCATACCCTTCCATCCTTCTTTAGAACTGATTTGATATTGTCCAACCATTGTAAATAAATTTTAATTTTATAATTTAATAATAAAAAATTAATTATAGAGATTAGGTTAATTGTAGATAATTTAATAGTGTTTTTTTATTTATTTTAATAGGATAGTCTATATATATATATAGATTATCTGTTGAAATTTTTTTAAATATATTATTCTAAGCCTTTGAAAAAAAAATTCTGAGTCTGCCACTGCTTTTCATTATGTATTTCTCTCTTCGTCTTTCTTTTTAATGAAATTTTCTCAAATCTTATATAATCTTTAATAAACAGGGCTTATAGAAAAGACACATAAATTGAAATTATTGTAAATATAATAACATAATAATAATAGTGAAAAAGATTATGATTATTGACTTATATAGTATGGGAATACCAATATTTATATATGTCTTATTAATTTAACGGACATGAAAATTATTCATTTATATGTCCTTAACGTATTGGGTTGCCATGGGCCCCGTTAATGGTCTCCATACACATGAGAATTTTAACTCTATTTGATCGGGATTGTCATACCCGTATGCCACACATCCAATCAATTAGGCTTGCACACGGTTCGGCCAAAGCCGAACCGTAACCGAACCATAGAAAATACGGTTCAGCCAAAGCCAAAGCCGTAAACCTTAACCGTAACGAACCAAATCGTATGGTTACGGTTGAACCGTATTTTTATTTAATTTAAATAAAAAAATCTGGTTCAACCGTCGGTTGGAAAATACACCAATCACAACGGAATCAGACCCATACAATTTGGTTGCGGTTTACGATCTGGTTAATCAACGGTTCAATTGGTCAACAATTCGGTTGCAGTTTGATTACAATTTGAAACTATAATGATATACATATCTACCATCAACGAATATAAAAAATTATCAATCTTATTAATTCCAATATACCGGACCCACGGTCCCATCACATAGGATGCTTACGTCTTGTAAGTTTGTAACCTGATTCAAAATAATACTGAGTTGGTCAAAATAAACGCACAAAGACAAGGAGGATGAGGAAGGAAGACGATAAGGAGGGAATGGGTCCGTACAAACACAACCATCTAGAGATGGTCCGAATCCAAGTTAGCAAATGACGTGGATTTAAATTTATTTTCTGAACGAAACCTACTCGAACCATTCATTCATTTAGTTCATGTTCTCTCTTCTCTCAAGTTCTCCTCGATTGCTTTCTCATTGTGTTGTCCGTCTATAAAAAGTAAGTGCTCTGCTTTCATTTTTATTTATTTATTTATTTTTTTTGAATTTTTGAATCATTATTTAATTTTTATATCCCTTAATCGATGTCAATGAGACTCTTCAATGAATTTTATATGGCTAATTCATTAAAATACATTTTAATTAATATAAATTGTCATTAGCCATTCTAGGTTTCTTGGTTGTATGTTCATCTTAATGATTTGTACGCTATGCCTTTGATGTAGTTGGAGCAGCATGGTGAGTAATGTCAGTTCAAGAAAACTATTTTACTGGCTAGTATCCGTCTTTTCTGGCATCATTATGTGCAAAATTGTAAGTATTCTTGTTCAATGGAGGTACTTACAGTTGGAAAGAATATAATAGCTTTAGCCACTTTCTACCTACACATTCATTTTGTGCTAAACTAAATTACCATTTTACTTAAACAGCACTCAAATTTACAAGGGAAGTTTGTCTTCCAATCCTCTGGAGTCTTCATTGTAATTATCTTAACACGACTTTTCAAATTAAGATTTTTCAAGAATAGCACAGCCTTTAAGTTTCCATAGACGTTGAAGTAATCAAGCAACCCTAAATGTAGAAGGATTTACATTTTTTAACCTCCATAATCTATACTCTATAGATATGGGGAATTGCTCACACGACATGAAATTTCACATGCATGTGTCCTCCCAAATAAATATCCCCTCAATATGGTTGAAGAAAGTTTAAAACTCTTTAGATGACCTTCCAAGGATTTTGTCAAGGATCTTTTATAACCATCCTCGGAATCTTAAATGAAGAGAGGAAACAAATAACGGTTAACCTTATCTTAACCTTTTCATACCATTCACCAGCAAGGAAACAAGAAAGGAGAGATGGGATCCCCTTGACAAAGACCATCTAGAAGCATCAATGTCATCTTGGCCTACCTTTAAATCTTGTTTATTTTATTAAGAAATCTCCTGGTCTGATAAGTGATCACAAGTGGGTTCTCATTCTTTAAATTTTGAAGATTATTTTGTCGTTCTCAGACTAGTAAATTATCAGTTGGCCCAAAATTTGAAGATGTTTGTAGGGTCCCACAATTGTATTTAAGCTCTAACAACTCTAATGCAAGTAACAGAAAAGTTCTTATAATTAATTAATGAGGTGATTTGAACACAAGACTGCTTGGTCGAGTTGTCTATGTCTCGAGACTCAGACGGTTAGTTAGATAAGGGCCCAGAAATAATATTTAAACTCTAACATAAACCAAGAATCGATATATGGCTTAATATATGCAGAGGTAAAATTAGAACAGTTTTGAATAATTGTATGGGAGAGAATGTCTTCTATGGCAATTTAGCTTAGTAAATAATTAACCTGCGACTTTTGTTAGCTTTAGATTTTGAAATGATTTGGCTTAAGGCAGTGCTGTTATTCTTCAAGTAGATAAATCTGTCGTTAATGGTTTTTTGTTATTAAAATGAGTTGAAAGAATGCTCAACTAATCTTATCATCTTTTGTTAGATAATTTGGCATTTCCTAATAGCTTCAGAATCTGTTCAACTTTGTTCTTGAAGGTTTATAAATTAACAGGTATCATCAGCGTTTTTTGCTTCAAGGGTTATAGAAAACTGAGCAATGAAAAGAAACTTGAATGGAACAACCGGTAAGATTCTTCAGTCGCTAATTCTTGTGGCTTATAAAGTTTTGCACACAGTTTATGCTTAGTTCTGTGCAAGTAAAAACATTGGTGGTTTTGTTGTTCAGGGGCTTTTCAACATTTCATGCTCTTATTGCCGCAACTGCTTCATTATACCTCCTACTGTTGTCAGATCTTTTTAGTGAAGATTATCATGACGAGTTAGTTATTAATAGAACATCTGTTGTATCAGAAACAACATTGGGGGTGAGTCAATGTAGGAGTTTATAAGTGTATTATGATTATTTTATTTTTTGCACCCTTAGTGATTTCATGTTTGAATTTATTATACAGATACTATAGACTCGGTCACTTAACTTGTTTCTTTGACATTTGTCATCTTCAAGTAAAGATAACATGGTTTTTATACTTTTAATCGGTTTAAATAGTGATTCTGAAATTTCTTATTAATGTTAGATAATCTCCTGATTTAATTTCCTAGACCATTTCATTAGGTTTTGCAAATTTTCAAAGTGACATTTTTTCGTAGCCCATCACGTGTTCATGTAAGCGATGTGTTATAGTGAGCCAATAATACTTTCCAGTTCATCTGCATGCACCTGTCCATTTGATCTTTCCATGCAATTTTTTTAAAACTTGATTATGAATTTGACTAGTCTGCTTCCAGTTGAATCAAACATACTATTCATTAGAATTTTTACTACTTGTTTATGGAGGGGCAGCACTTTCCAGTTCGTCTGCATGAACCTGTCCATTTGATCTTTCCATGCAATTTTTCTTAACCTTGATTATGTATTTGGTTCTTGTGCTTCAAGTTGAATCAGACATACTATTCGTAAGAATTTTTATTACTGGGCTATTTTTATGGAAAAAAAAGTCCTTGTGCTTTGTGTTGGTTTGTCAAACATGTTATATTGCTTTGTTTTTTGTACATACGTTAAATACTTCTATTTCATTGAAGTTCCATACAAAAGTTGCTGCTCCTCTTCCCCCAACCAAAAATGGAAGAAAGGAAAAAGGTTTGTACAAAAAGTAAGCATGTCATGTGTTCGTATTTTATTTGAGTTAGAGAGAGAGGTCAAGATAGTGGATATTCAGCTATTTAATTTGTCAAATTGGAAATGCATATAGCAAGCTTTCAATGGGGTTAGTTATGGGCTTTGTTTCTCGAAGGAGATTATAAATAAGAGCCCACATTCATAGTTGTGATTGTGATGGAATGTGTAAAGGGTGTGTTACAGATTGTAAGATCTGTTACAGATTGTAATAACCTAATTAGTGTAGATTCCTAATTAGGATACTTTCCTTATTAGCATTTAGTTTTCCTTATTAGCATATAACCTATGTATATAAATATGTAACCTATAGCTATTGAATAAATAATAAATTTTTCCCATTATCTTTTACATGGTATTAGAGATTTTGTAAGGGATTTTGGTTCTGGAACAAAGCTTCCAGTTTGGGTTGTCTGCATTTTGGCAGATTAGGGTTTAGGGTTTCATCCCTTTTTTGGTTTGGGCCACCATTTCAGGAGAGTCATCTATAGTCACCGCCGACCTAGGGAGGAGCGCCGCCACTAGTTCGGCCTTCGCACGAAATCCGGAGACCAGAACAGCTGCGTGTGAGCCACACACGCCGTCACAAGACTCAACGCAGAACCACGCGCCAGCGCGTGAGGGCGCGTCTGTCATCGCCGTCATCTCCATTCATCGCCGTTCGACTTGTCCCTACCAGTCCGGCCTTTCTGTGCTTGATCGAGGTCATACCCTCTCAGTTTTGTTGCTCACACATCAGGTTCTGTTGTTCAGGTCATACCCTCTGGTTTCTCTTTTTGCTTGATCTATTATTTCAGTTTAAGTTAATTATTTTTGGATTTTGAGCTATGAGTGAAAAAAAGGCAGTAACTGTTTCTGATGTGATTCCGGTAATGTCTAAAATTACGGAACACAAGCTTTATGGCTCTAATTATATGGATTGGAGTAAGACTATCCGTTTGTACTTACGGAGTATTGATAAGGACCATCATATGACCAATGATCTACCTAACGATGAGTCCAGACAGACATGGCTACGGGAGGATGCTCAGTTATTTTTGCAGATTCATAATTCTATTGATAGTGAGGTCATTGGTTTGATTAATCATTGTGAGTATGTCAAGGAATTGTTAGATTATCTTGAATTTTTATATTCAGGGAAAGGGAATATTTCCCGAATTTATGAAGTATGCAAGGCTTTTTATCGTGCAGAAAACAAGATCGGTCTCTTACTACTTACTTTGTGGATTTTAAGAAAACTTATGAAGAGCTTAATATGTTACTGTCATTTAGTCCTGATGTGAAAGTTCAGCAAAGTCAACGGGAACAGATGGCAATTATGAGCTTTCTAGCCGGTCTCCCTCCTGAACTTGAGACTGCAAAGTCTCAGATACTCTCGAGTTCTGAGATTTCCTCTTTACATGTATTTAAAAAATGGAGTTATAATTCTTGCTTGAAAATTTAGATTCTAGAATTTCCCATATAAATGCACCTAGAAAAAGAAATGAAAATGGTTGCCTTTTCTTGTTTGAATCTTTGGTTACTAGAAAACTAATGAAAATGGTTGTCTTTTCTTGTTTGAATCTTTGGTTACTAGAAAACTAGTATACCCTAGGAAATTATAGGAGAGTTTAGTTAAAAATTTATATGGGAAGGAAAAGGATTGAAAGTTCAAGTTACATGTGACATGAGAAAGGATGTGACTTGCACTTGATTGCCTGTCAAACCTTCTTTTTGGCTTTTGTATAAAATATGAACCATGTTACATTGCAAACTTGTAGCATTGGGCATTTCACTAGGCATTAGTAGGCAGCATTAGAAAATCAAATTTGTCAAAATTTAAATCCAAATATGGAGCAATAAACTTAGAAATGTTTTTGTTAGAATTAGGAATATTGTTAGAATTAGGAATGTAATAATTAGATTGGTTGTTAGAATTATTAGCATTTATGTGTAATATTATCTTTCTTAATACGTTGTATTCCTTAGGTTATATAAAGTCATCTTCTGTAAATATTTTTTTAAGCAATATAGATGTATTTTCTCTACTTCTTTACATGGTATCAGTAGGTTGATCCTAGGGCTTCTTCTTTTTTTTTCCCCGGTACCTCAGCCGTCACCATCACTGTTCTGGCGTCCTTCGAGTTCTTGTTAGCCGGTTGTCTCAATTCCGCCGTCGGTTTCCTCATTTGGCGTGTCACTATCTCAGATTTTCCCAAAATACCCTCGGAACCCTAGATCTCACCAACACCATTTTCCGCTCCTTTTTTTCCAGATATACTTCTTATGGCTAATCCATCAGAAGTCGACACTCATCACCGAGCTTCAATCTTGCCTAAATCAAGTGCCTCTGTTCCTATGCTTTCTGGTTCTCCTGTTATTGCCACTGAAAAGTTACTTGGTTCTTCCAATTATGTTTCTTGATCGGTATCAGTTGAATTATGGTTTATGGGGCAAAGGTGTGAAGACCACTTGACTTCCAGTGAGGATGCTATACCTGATGCTGAGCGCAAATCTGGGAAAAAGATTGATGCTCAATTATGTAATCTCTTATGGCAGTCTATTGATCATAAACTTCTTGTCATGTTTCGGACCTATAAGAGTTGCCATAGGCTATGGAGCAAGCCTCAAGCTTTGTATAATAATGATATTGAGAGATTTTATAATGTCGTGTCCAATATGTTTCACTTGAATTAGCGTGATCTGGATATGTCTGAGTATATTGGTCGAATTGAATCATTGCGAGAGGAGTTAAATTCTATCTTGCCGATTACTACAACTATTGCTGAACAGGAACGCCAGTGAGACCCCTTTTTTTATGTTGTTGACTTTGCTTGGGATACGGTCTGAACTTCAGCCTGTTCGTGATCAAATATTGGCAAGTGCTACTATCCCATCTCTTGAGAATGTCTTTGCTCGACACCTTCGAGTCTCCTCTACTGTTATTGACTCTGAGTCCCAGTGCGCCGAACCTTCCATCTTGGCAGCACATGAAAGTTCCAAGGGTGGTCGGGGTCCCAATCCTAATTGAGGAGTCCGCCCAAAATGTACTTACTGTCATAAGCATGGTCACACCCAAGAGCTTTGCTATCAGCTTCATGGAAAACCACATTGTCCTCCTTTTGCTAAGGTTGCTCAAGTTGACAATCATGCATCCCCTGACTCTTCCGACAACCATCTCAGCAAATTATTTTATCCAACCAGGATTATGTAGCCTTTCTTCAGTATCAGGCCTCTCAGCAATCATCCTCTGCCTCCGTTGCCCACACTGGTAATTCTTTGGCATGCCTCACTCAGTTTTCTCTTCTAGGCCCTTGGGTCCTTGATTCCGGAGCCTCCGACCATATTTCTGGTAATCCACACATTTTCTCTTCTTTAACCAGTTCGAATTCTCTCCCTATGGTTACCCTTACTAATGGTTCTAAAACAGTTGCTAAGGGCATAGGGCGAGCTTCTCATGTTCCTTCATTACCATTGCAATATGTTCTTTATGTACCGCGCTGTCTTTTTAATCTTATCTCTGTCAATAAACTTACTCATTATCTTAACTGTTCTGTCACTTTTCTTAATAAGTCTAATGTTGTGCAGGACCAGAGTACGGGACGGATGATTGGTACAGGATGTGAGTCACAAAGCCTCTATCATCTTTCGTGGTCACTACCCTCTGTGGCTTGTGCTTCTTTTGATTCTGCCAAGTCATTCATTGTCGTTGGGGTCACCCTAGTTGTCCAAGCTCCAGAAGCTCGCTCTGCATCTTTCCCATCTATCTTCCTTTAATTATGAGTCGTGTTAACTTGGAAAACAAACTCGTACTAAGTTTCCCAAGCGTGTCAATAATCGGGCTGCGTTCCTATTTGAATTAATTCATTCTTATGTTTGGGGTTATGTCGTGCCAACTCTATTTTAGGATTTCGATATTTTGTTATCTTTATTGATGACCATTCTCGAAACACTTGGTTGTTCTTAATGAAAGATCGTTCTGAGTTATTTTGGATTTTTAAAATATTTTATGCTGAGATTCTGATAGGGTCCATGAATCAATTTCAGGTGGGCCGGGGTGTGAGAAAGGAGATATGGGCAGTAATTGGGCCACCAAACAAGTGGATAAAAGGGTTCCAAGGCAGCCACCAGTGCAGCATGTGTATGGGAGGAGGAAGAAAAAAAGGGGTACAAAATGGGAGCAGAGAATCACCAATTGACAGGGCCTGCTGCAACACGCATGCAGACGTGGAGGGAATCAGTTAGGGAGCAATCATGGGTTAAGGAAATGAGGCTAGCAGTAGGCTATAAAAGGAGATGTAATCTTTTTGGAATAGTTAGTTAGGATATTATCTTTCTTTGGTGAAGGGTGAGGGGACTCATGTATTTGGGGAAATTGAGTGTGTATTTGGCAGTGGCCAATACTTGATTTCTTGTTATTTTCTTTTCTGCATTTAGTAACGTCTTTGTACTGTTCTTGGGCTTGTTTACAATCAAATACAACAGCTATCATTTCTTATTACATAATTGTTCTCCTCGCTAGTAAACTATTCTACAATTTCCGTGGAAAGTTTCTAACAGATTCAAACCCAATTCAGTGTTCCTATCCGCATATTACGTAGTGACAATGCTCGGAAATATTTTTCTGCCTTATTTAAAGCCTTCATGTGCTTTCCTAACATTCTTCATGAGTCATCATGTGCTCATACATCCCAATAGAATGGTGTAGCTGAACGTAAAAATCGACATCTCATTGACACGGCCTGCACCCTTACTCCACAATCATGTGCCACTTCGTTTATGGGGGGATGTTGTTCTCACTGCTTGTTACTTAATCAATCGTATGTCTTCCTTCTGTTTTGCAGAATCAAGTTCCCCACTCTATTTTGTTTCCAAGTTCCAATTAACCTTGTCCCATCATCTGCCACTTCGCATATTTCGTTGTGTTTGTTTTGTCCATAACCTGAAACCAGGCCAAGATAAACTAGGTGCTAAGTCTACCAAATGTATCTTCTTGGGTTACTCTCGACTTCAAAAAGGGTACCGTTGTTATTCTCCTGATGTTCACCGTTGCATCATATCCGCTGACGTCACATTCTTTTAGTCAACTCCCTTTCTCTCTCCCGATACACCGACCAACCCACCCCTTCCTGAGGTCCTCTCTGTTCCATTCTACAGTCCTCCAATCGAGGATGTGCCCTCACCTTGTCCTCTTCAAGGGTACCACCGTCGTCCTCGCCCCCACCTCCCGCCGGTCCCGACACCGTAGTGGCTGACTCACAACCTGCTCTGGCTTCTACCCATACTATGGGCCTACCTGCACCGGATGGTCCTATTGCCACCATCAACGGTATCTGTTCCACTCGCAATCCTCATCCCATTTACATATTTATGAGTTATCATCGTTTATCTGCTCCATATTATGCTTTTGTTTCCACTTTGTCTTCTGTTTCTGTTCCTAAAATGCTCAGTGAGGCATTATCACACCCAGGGTGGATGTAGGCAATGGTTGATGAAATAGTCGCCTTACACTCTAGTGGCACTTGGGATTTGGTTCCTTTACCGTCCGAAAAATCTGTAGTTGGCAGCCGATGGGTTTATACAGTGAAGGTTGGTCCTAATGGGAAAATTGATCGTCTTAAGGCTCGTCTGGTTGCCAAGGGCTATACCCAGATATTGGTCTGGACTATGGTGACACATTTGCTCGAGGCCAAGATTGTCTATGTCCGCCTTTTTCTCTTTATGGCTGCTATACGTCATTGGCCCCTTTATCAGCTGGACATCAAGAATTCATTTCTCCATGGTGATCTTCAGAAGGAAGTCTATATAGAGCAACCACCTTGTTTTGTTGCTTAGGGGGAGTATGGTTTGGTATGTCGGCTTCGCCGTTCTCTTTATGATTTAAAATAGTCTCCTTGTGCTTGGTTTGGGAGATTTAGTTATGTGATTACAGGTTTTGACATGATTCATAATGAAGTTGATCACTCTATTTTCTACCGCCATTCCAATGACAAATGCATCTACCTAGTATTTTATGTGGATGATATTTCATCACTGGAAGTGATCAAGAAGGTATTCGGGAGCTAAAAACATACCCATTTAATCATTTCCAGACTAAAGATTTGGGACGACTCAAGTACTTTCTTGGCATAAAGGTAGCACAGTTTAACACTGGGGTAGCTATTTTCCAGAGAAAGTATTCATTGGATATTCTTCAGAAGGCTGGTATGTTAGATTGTAGACCAGTGGATAAACCTATGGATCCAAATGTTAAACTCCTACCAAAAGAGGGAGAGCCATTGGAGAATCCTGAAAAATATAGGAAGCTAGTCGAAGAAACATTGAATGATCTCGGACAATACAGGAGACTAGTTGGAAAGTTGAAGTACCTTACAATCATTCGATCAGATATTTCTTTTGCTGTAAGCGTGGTTAGCCAGTTTCTACAAGCTCTTTGTCAGAGTCATTGGGATGCTGTTAGACGCATTCTTAGATATGTTAAAAGAGCACCAGAGTCCAGGCCATGGTCTACTATACGAAGATAAGGGACATACTCAGGTTCTTATGTTCTGATTGGAGGTAATCTAATATTTTGAAAGGGTAAGAAGCAAGTTGTCGTCGCCAGGTCTATTGCAGAGGCAGAGTATCGGGCTATGGCCTTAGCAACATCCGAACTGGTATGGTTGAAACAATTATTGTAAGAATTAAAGTTTGGAGGAGGAGGAAAAATGAAGCTAATCTGTGATAACCAGACAACATTATATATCGCCTCTAATCCTGTGTTTCATGAAAGGACCAAACACAGAGATGGATTGTCATTTTATCAGGGAGAAAATTCTATCAGGATGTATTGTTACTAGTTTTGTCAACTCAGAAGGTCAATTAGCAGATGTTCTTATTAAGTTTCTTTGAGGCCCTCACATTGATTTCATTTGTAACATGCTTGGTGCATATAACATGTATGCTCCAGCTTGAGGGAAGGTGTTAGAATAAAAAATATTGTTAGAATTAGGAATATAATAATTAGATTGATTCCTAGAATTTTTAACATTTATGTGTAATATTATCTTTTCTAATACGTTGTATTCCTAAGGCTATATAAGACCATCTCTTGTAAATATTTTCTTAAGCAATATAGAAGTATTTTCTCCACTTCTTTACGGTTTATCGAGAAAGGAATTCTGTTTTACACTTATTGGAGGAATTTTATGTGAATATCTTTCTTATCCTTAATTATTTCATTTTCCATGCAGATCTCTTTTGGTTATTTTTTGTCCGACCTGGCAATGATTCTCTGGCTTTATCCGGCTTTAGGTGGTCTGGAATATGTAAGTGCACAGTGTTCATGCTTGATGTTCAATTCTGTCAATTATCATGTGCGATCATATATATATATATCGAGAGAGAGAGAGAAAGATTATCATATAAGGACGTCCGCATTTTAAAAAGTCCATACGAAACAAACATGGACTCCAATATGTTGTTTTTTGTCATTTAGTGCATTGGAGCTTTTGTCAATTATCTTTTAGCATGCGGGCGTTCGTATAAGAACAAGACTATATATATTTAAACAATATAGTTCTCAACACTGAATAGTGGCTATTTATGTTATCACCTCTCAACCCGACCCTAGGACATTGCCTTGGCATGAGGGGGAGGGGATATGAAGAGAAAGACAATGACAGTCTGAGGCTCTAAGCTTTCGAAAATTCAGTCCTCGACCTGCAACAGATAGAGTGTTCACCTCTCAACCCAACCCTCGACATTTCCTTGGAGGATTTGATTCCTAGTCTCCTTCTACACTGACAAACTTATATATAAATCTTTGATAGGATCAAGGTTTCCCCTAGTATTGGGCAAAAAGTAAATTAAAGCACCAAAAGAATAATATCTCTTGGATATTTGAAACGATTCGTTATTTTCCCAAGCTTACCTTTCAAGTCAACTTGTTTACTTACCAACTCCTTTTTTTAGGTCCTTCATCATGGGCTATCCATGTTTTCAATCTTTCTTGCTCTTGTAAGCGGTCAAGCTCAAATATACATACTGATGATTCTTTTCACAGAGATTACAACCCCCTTTGTGAATCTCAGATGGTAAAGATAACTTTTAGAAAGTTTTTTTCATTTAATTTTTTCTGGTTGTCAACATTAGCTTTTTTTCATATAATTTTTTCTGGTTGTCAACATTAGCTTACGCTGTATTTTTGTATTCAGGTATTTAGATGTTGCCGGAATGAAAAGCTCCAATATTTACATCTGCAATGGTGTTGCATTGTTCTTGGGGTGGTTGGTAATGTCTTGCATACACCTTAAAACTCTACATTTTTCTTAAGGTTTTTGTGCTATATTATGTTTGTGTATGCTGAGGTGCATGATTGGTCTATTGGCACTCTGCAGATAAAGAGAGGTGGCTGAGGTGCATTCAATTGCATTGAAGCATGTTCTGGTTTATTTCACATTATGGCAAAGTTGCTTGACTTGCGAACTTTGTTATTATGAAATTTGCCAAAATAATGTTTAAGAATATGTTATATGCACATTAGTGATGATCACTTTGTATTTTTTGTTCCTTTTCTCTTGAGGGTTATATTTAACCAATTGGTGCTGCATTTGCTAAAGAATGAATTAACAATGCTTCATTGTTTCCCTGCTGTTAAAAAGGTTTTTGGCACGTTCTATTCTCCTTGTTTTGCTTGGTTATGACCTCACCTCATGTAAAATATTGATCTAAAGATCTATTTTTCCAGTTTCTATCTTCTCAAGTAATTTTTGAACTGGAAAAAGATTAGTTTATATTTAAATTATTGCAGTTGTTTCTTTCAAAGTGGTTTGTTTAGTAACTGAGGGAGAAAATGGTTACCTTTTAAACATTGTGCACTGAATTTTGATGCTACTACCATCATGCATTGACGTTGGATCTCTAGAAGTACGTTAGTAGTTCAATTCAATTCTTTGAAATGATTCTGACTTGATTTATTACAAGTTTAGAAATTTGAAATGACTGGTGATCTATTTTTAGAAAGTCAGGTCTGCTGTTTTTTGTTTTAGATTTTGGGTTATTTTGTCCTCCATTCTATCATGTTCTAATTTGCGATATGGACTTTTGAGGCCATCAGGTTGCAAGGATTCTTTTGTTCATCTACTTCTTTGTCCACATGGCTATCCATTTTGATCTGGTGAGTGGTAAATGAACTTAAATAACTAAAACTAAGATTTCCAATTCTAGCTTTTCATGTTATGATACACTTTTGAGTTCTGACCAAATACTTAACGGTAGCCATTCTAAATGTCGATATGACCAGTCATACAAGTACTTTCGAGTTTTTTTTTTATCAGCATATATAGAAGAAAATGTGTTTTGAAAACATTACTTCCATGTATTATCTCACTGCAGCTTTTTAATGGCCTGATTAGATTTTGTAACCAACTCCAAATAATTAATGGGGAAGCTTTAGTTTTCTTGCTCTGTGGAAAAAAACAAGTAGTGGTGTTTGGGATACTGAGTTTCTCTTGTTTTGCATCAGGTAAAAGAAATATTTCCCTTGGGCTTCTACTGCTTGCTTGTGGTGTCCCCTATGTTGGCAATTATGAATGTGTTTTGGTTCTGGAAGATCGCCAAAGGTTTGATTAAAACTCTTTCCAAAGCAAGACACAGTCAGTGACAATGATGGGTTCCACGGTGGCAGTGTCAATGCTTGTTGAATCTTGTTTCAAAGACGGATGCTTCAAGTCATCGGTAGATTTTTTATGACAAGGTATCAAATTGTTTCCTACTTGAATTGGTTCCAACTGGTGACTGAAGCATAACATACTGAAAATAAAGAGTGATTTTAATTCTTGTTTTGTACCTTTTTTCGTCTTATACATTGACGTGCCAAGATATATTGTCCTCCAGGACTTCAAGATCTCACATTGAAGTCCTGAGTTCGAATCCAGTAAGTGTGTTTCTTGTAAGAGCTTGAGACAAACGAGAATTTTACGTATATCCTCTTAAACTCGTAAGGGGTGGTTTGACGGCGAGATTTCTAACTATTCAAAAAAAAAATACCAAGGTATCTTTAAAATGCTTAGAGGCTGGAGCTAGGCCGGTAACATTTGAGCGTGTTAGCTGCTCACAATCACAAACACAAAGTGAGAGAAATTAAAAGAAACGCAATTAAACTAAGGATCTATCTGATAGAAAAGTACAAACTATGTAATTATTTGAAAAATAATGGAAACACGCAATTGCCTCGTTGAATTGTAGGTGCATGGAAGAAAAGAGATGTTTGCCGAGTCAAACAACGTGAGCGTTGTGGTGGGTGCCACGTGGATTTGTGGTAGGGTTGTCCTAATTCCTAGTGATTTAATAGGTTAATAAATAAACGGCAATTAGTAAAGTGGTCCGCTCCACTCCGCTTTAATTGCCTCACCGGTCTCGTTGCCCTAACATCCATTATAATTTATATATTTAATTTCACTCATCACTTTGATATTTTCAGTACAGCCTGCTTGGGAATTTCAATTTTGCCTTTTTAAAGATGCTTGTGTTGGTGGTGTGGCGTTTCCAGTTCAGCCGTTACTTTCTGTTTCTTTGATTAAACAATCATACGTACAATATGAGATTAACAATAATAGAAAGAAAGAAGTTAGATCTGTAGGGACAGGGACAGGGACAGGGAGATGGATAAGATGGTTTGGGCATCGGCTGTAAAGATTTAGTTGATAGAAGAAAGAATATCCAATTTATTATAATACAAAACAAAACCGAAAAATGTGGAGGAGAGTTTGGTTGTTGAAGCAGAACGTGTCTGCGGCGGTGGCGCTTGGGAGGCCAACGACAGCGCCCCATTTTTATTACAAGTACTGTAGTGGTAGAGAAACAGTAATACTATTTAACAAGACAGTTTCATTCTCATCATCATCATCATCATCATCCAAATCCAACTTGGGGACGGAGAGTATAACATTTACTGAGGCGAAGAAGTTGATGAGACTTGTGAATGTGGAAGCACTGAAGATTAAGCTTGGTATGGAAGGCAAGGAAGTGATTGGATACCCAGAGCTTCTAGAGGCTTGCTCCAGCATGGGTATTGCCAGAACTACTGATGAAGCCATTGCTTTTGCACGTGTTCTTGATGAGGCTGGTGTCGTCCTTCTCTTTCGTGACAAGGTCTATCTTCATCCCGATAAGGTTAGGTTTCTTGTACTTGCAATTTATATGACAGGATAGGAAGATAGTAGAGGATTTCACCCCTTGGGTTTCGCTGTTTGGGTTATTCATTCTTGCTTTCGCCACACTATTTGAATGCTAATTAAAATTACAGGAGTTAAGATATTGATTTGTATGGGAGAGGTCAGTCAGTTACCTGGAAGTTTCTGAATAAGAATATCTGCTATGTTCTCATTATTGGGAAATAGAATCATCTGTTTCTGTGTATCTACTAGTTTCTATATCATTTGCTTAATGTTTCTTAGATCGTCATCTTAATATTTGTGCGCTTATAGAATTTACTCAATAGGGAGTAGGGATGCCTAAATCCAAATCTGGCTTTGAACAGTTATTTTCCATTCTGCACTAGTTTTTTGGGTTGATTTACTTTTTTCACGTCACTTGAGTTTAGGTTTCTCTCTGTGTTCATGGTTCAGGTTGAATAGAATTTACAACCCTTGCCTACATTAAATGTAGCGTTTGCCAAATCTATGCAGCAATCTTCTTGAAAAAAACAAAACAAGTTTGTACATTGAATCATTTTGATGAATGGATTTGGATCAAAAATCACCATTATACTGGAGGGATGGATCAAGGTATATTTAGGAGTTTAAATTTAGGGTTTAACTGTCTTATATTTAATATGGTAAACAAATCAAGGTGGGTGGGGATTTGACACTTTTGGTATATTCTGCTCTGGAGGTTAAAATCTTCTTGCTAAACAAAATATAGCTGGTTGAGCCTCGATGATGGTTTTGCTGAGGAAAAGCCTCAAGACTCCTTTTGGTTTTGTTGTTTAGCAGCTGTAAAGTATACACAGAACATTTACTATCATTTGATGAAAACCTATATTACTCTTACTATATTCTGTCAGAATTATGAATTTTAAAAGACAGATTTACCAAATGTTGATTTTAAGCCTTAGCAACATGCCAAATGGAGCCTTAGTTGCCGCTTCTGGAGTTTAGAGTACTGAGGCTTTCAACAAATCCTAGAGATTCCTGAAATTTCTCAGGGTACCAAGATCAGTGGTATGAGGGCATAGACCCCTTGCAATTTCTTCTGCGAGATTCTAGATCTTTTTTAACGTGTGAGGTTTCCTTTTCTACTTGGGCACAAATATTGATTTCTGATAGCATCACTCTGTTTTTCAGTCATTTGGTTGACCAAAACCTCAACCTGATTTCCGTTGAAGAGAACTCCAAAGACTTATTCTGTTTCCTTGAATTATGTATTTTTCGGCTGGGACAACAATTGTCTTCGATTGGCTAGAATGGGAGTAATAAGACACCATGATAGAGAAAGAATGGCCAATGGTTTACCAACTTGATTGACCTGAATTTGAAGCTAGTTGATACTGTGGACTTGTTTGACAATATCTGATATTGATTTGTTCATATTGCATGATGCTCAAGTCGACAGATAATTGTTTAAGCTTGTGTTTATTTAACTGGTTGTAATGAAAAACAATTTTTCTTTCGTAAATTTTGCGCATTGTCAGATGTACTAACGCACACAGACACTATAATTGATGACACTATAATAAGTCTGTGATTGAGCGAGCCATTTGAGGACTATTCTCAACTGTAAATCAGATGGAAAGAAGGAAAAAAACTTAATGTTATTACTTGTGATTCTGGCTTACTGGTTCAACTCTAATTTGTTCAATCAGGAAACAGTATGAACTGTAGCTTTTGAGTGTTTGCCGGACTCTTCTAGGTTTTATTAACAATTATTGCTTTATCTGATTGTTAATGTTAAGGTGGTGGATCTTGTTAGAAGAGCAGTGCCCCTTGCTCTACATCCAGAAGATGACCCGGTAAGGGTTGAATTAAAGGCACTGCAGGAGCAGAAGGAAGAAATCGATGTGCTGGCACATAAACAAGTCCGGCGCGTCCTCTGGTTTGGTCTAGGTTTATCTGTCATACACATTGGGCTGTTCTTCCGACTGACATTCTGGGAATTCTCATGGGATGTAATGGAACCCATTGCATTTTTCTCCACAACAACCGGTTTAATCTTAGGCTATGCCTACTTCTTGATCACTTCAAGAGATCCTACTTACCAAGACTTGTTGAAGAGGCTCTTTCTTTCCAGGCAGAGGAAATTGTGCAAGAAGCTCAATTTTGATGTTAACAGATTCATGGAATTACAAATGAAGTGCAAAACCCCTTTACATGCCAGTGCCTGTATTAAAAATCGTACAGGGTTGGAAATTGAACTGGAGGATGCTTTGCATAGAGACTAACTCCTCTAATTCCAATCCATGCATGCAGGGAGGCCGAAAGAATTTACTCATTTAATTTTAGTTCGTAAACCATTTTCCCGCCTCTCGTTCTCATGTAGGATTCAACAGTTTTGCTGGCTTACTACGTACCTATTTCTTTCCAGTTTCCACTAATATGAATATATACTGGTATTTAAATCTTTGCTTCTTTCAGGTTACTGGTTGTAATGCCAAGGTTACATGGTTTATTTCACAACATGTTTCCAAGAGCCAATATTGGTGAAAATGTTTACTTTGAAACATGTGGACATATATATTCTTAATGGTCACCTCTATTGTTATTATTTTATTAGTGAGAATAATTTGGCTTTGTTTGATTTGAATATAGGATGGATATGCTTAAAAAAATGTGGAGATATTCACCTCTATAAGATGGATGGATTGTTTTAGAAAAAATATTTCTATGGCTCATTTATATCACCTTGCCCTATTTTTGTTGTTTAGTAATCCTCTTGTAATGTGTAAAAAACACAAACAGTAACAGACTCAAGGAAAGGACTATGCACACACATGAACATCCATTGAAAGAATTTAGTATATGTTGTATTCCCAACATTCAAAAACAGCATTGGCAAACGGTTAAAGAGACTCTTCTCATACAGCATTGGCAATTTTGGATCAAATGAAATTCGGGTTGGCAAACTGCATACTTAGCTCTTTAATTTATGTAGTGTAATGGGTCCATCCTGTTGGCGTATTAACGGTTTTGCTAGGAGAGCAGCGGAACGTTAAAAATCCGATTTTTCGAATTTCAAAAAATTTTCTTTGGACAATTAAAACAAACTATTTATTTTAATATTTAATTCCAAATCATATTTGAAATTACCCAAATACCCCATTTAGCCGAAAATACATAAAGTGACAAACTTTTTGCATTTTGCTCATTTTAGTCCAAAAGTGTCAATTATACATTTAAGTGTTTCCAAAATACTACCAAAATGATTAATATACATCTAATATGCCCAATTGAATCTATAAAATGAAAATCCTCAATTTAGGATTATGCATAAACCCTAGAAATTTCAATTAATCAAATTAACTAAATTTCCATCAAATTGACTTTCAATCTAACATTATATCAATCAATCCAACATTCTTAAACTCTCACCACATTCAAAAATACCCAAGAACAATTCTAGGTTTCTATAAAGTGGAATAGAAATTCTAGAATGACAACTTTAATTTCCTAAATCAAATTGAACTCAGATAACAATTATTAAGTTCAAAGAATCATCACACATGCTTAATAAATTCCCAACAATCATCCAACAAGCAAAAACCCAATTCAAGAGAGTAGGAAATCAAAACTACATCAAATGTATTCTCACCAAGCAAAAGAAACAATTTCCTAGCCAAAGGATTAAGAAACTTACCTTGAATTTCCAAATTTTTTAAGCTTAAAGCTTGATTTTGATTCCACCAAAATTTCCTCTTTCTTAGGGTTTTCTTTTGCTCTCTCTTTTTGTTGTTGTTGAAGAAATGAGAATAATACCCATTTACTAGACTTGGCCGAATTTTATGGCCTTGAGAGAGGAAAAATAATTTTTAATTTGAAACAATTTCCATTAAAAAAATATCACATTCTACTCACTTCCAACAATGCCAAATGTTAACATTATAAAGCATCCTACACATGTCTAATACATGTGAATTATATACTTAATAATTCCTAATACATTTTTTAATAAATTAATTAATTAACATATTAATTAATTAATCCATTTAATCTAAATGTATAATGTATTTCTATATTTACAATAAATGTTAATATACATTCAAGGTTGACATATGTCCCAAAAAAATATTCAGTAATTAATTAATATATATTTAATCAAATTATGTATCAAATACACATACATATTAATTTAGGAAATTACCGAATACCACGCATGTGTGATTTTCGTTTAACCGTTAAATGATTTCCGAGTAATCAATATTATTCGTTTTAAGTCACCCTAGTGCTCTACGAGTATTTTTGATTATGTGAGATTCTCTAAGTTCAGGTATATCCGTCACGTGATCAAATCTCTTGTCCATAATTTACCCACTCATAAATTATGACGACCACATATATTCTCGCCGAACCATACAAGTTGAGATCTTCGCATACGTATAATCCTTCTGTCATAGGTATCCGGATAAATACCAGAGACATAGATATAATCGTCAAATCTCGTAAGGTATTATCCTGTCGACGTATAGATTCGCGATTTCTCAATAACACTTGGAACTCATTTTCGAGTGTACCACGTCCATGGATTTGATAAATCGCAATCTCATGAAGTGGATACCTAAATCCTCTACGCAGGACTGACGGATCCTCTATGAGCATCAGTCCACACCCATCGAACAGGCGGAGGTCTAACCTAAAAAGGTCAAAGACGTGACTGTCATCAAAGTGTGAAGGATAACTCATATATCCACCGTGGTATCTCAAGTCAAAAGACTACTATGCTACTGAACTCGAGAAGATTCCTATTGACACAAGCGTACCATATATTAGGAATCTTTCGTGAGTCGTTCAGTGCCCATCCGCTATGAATACCTACATGTCTATACGAGTCTCCCTAGACTCGCGGCTCACTGAGATAAACCACCAGAAACTAATATTCTGATATACGACATGTACCAGTCTCCCGGGTTTACTTTCGGACCAAGAATGTAAACCTTGACCATGAACAGTTTAAGAATGATACTGTTACAATATTTCTCAATATCAATTACGACGCTTTTGCAATTACGTTATAACTTAATCATTCATAGGTCTAGTACGTCTTTACCATTTCTAATAAAAAATATTGACGAAACTGTAAATTTTATTCATAATAAAATATTATTCATACACGTATTTACAAGGAAATACATGAGAAATCGGTACGTCGAGTACCAACTCCAACAATTTCTCCCACTTACTCTAGTGCCATAACCGATGATATCTTATACCCATCGCCTCTGCATGTTTATCAAATAATTTATGAGGAATGGCCTTGGTAAGCGGATCTGCTACATTGTCTTCACTTTGTATCTTGTATACGAAAATGTCTCCACGTGACACAATCTCTCGAATGATATTGTACTTTCGCTCCACATGCTTCGATTTTTTATGTGCCCTGGGTTCCTTTAGTTGCGCAACAGCTCTGGTATTATCACAGTGTAAAGGAATCGAATTCTCAATGCTTGGGAAAACTCACAATTCTGTGACAAATTTTCTAATCCAGACTGCTTCTTTTGCAGCCTCAGATGCCGCAATATATTCCACCTCTGTGGTGGAATCAGCTGTCGATCCCTGTTTGGAACTTTTCTAACTAACTGCAGCACCGTTAAGGGTAAATACGAATCCCGATGTAGACTTTCTATCATCCGTATCTGATTGAAAATCTGAATCTGTATACCCATTAAATTACAGTTCTCCTTCTCCATAAATCAAAAGCTTATCCTTAATACCTTTGAGATACTTCAGGATATGTTTAACGGCCATCCAATGGTCGTTACCTGGATTTGATTGATATCTATTGGTTACACTAACCGAGTAATTAATATCAGGTCGCGTACATAACATGGCATACATAATGCTACCCAAACACGGAGCATAAGGTAGATTAGACATTCTAACCTTCTCATCTTCAATTTGCGGACACATTTTCTTCGAAAGATGTATAACATATCGGAATGGTATGTTAACTGTCTTATAGTTACTGAAATTATATCGTTCTAAGATATTATCTATGTACGTGGACTGAGACAATCCAATAAGCTTCTTTTATCTATCTCTATAGAGTTTTATACCCAACATATAAGAAGCTTCACCTAGGTCATTCATAGAGAATTTTTTACAAAGATAAGCTTTTACGCCCTGCAGCATCCCGATATCATTCCTAATGATCATGATGTCATCCACATAGAGTACCAAAAACACCATCATGCCCTCACTGACCTTTTTATACACACATGATTCTTCTGTATTCTTAAGGAAACCAGACAATCTAATAACCTCATCGAATTCGAAGATTCTAACTCCGTGAAGCTTGTTTAAGTCCATAAATGGACTTCTTAAGCTTACAAACCATATCTAAGTCTTGGCTGGACGCAAAACCCTCTGGTTGTTCCATATAGATTTCTCCATCAAGAAATCCATTCAAGAATGCCGTTTTGACATCCATTTGTCAAATCTCGTAGTCATGGTAGGCAACTATAGCCAATAAAATCCTAATAGATTTCAACATCGCTATTGGAGAAAATATTTCATCATAGTCGACACCAGGTCGCTGTGTGTAACCCTTTACAACCACTCGGGCCTTGAAAATTTCAACACTTCCATCAGGCCATCTCTTCATTTTGTAAACCCATTTACAACCGACAAGAACGATTCCTTCAGGAAGAGGAACCAAGTCGCAGACTTGATTCTGATGCATTGAGTCTAACTCTGATTTCATGGCTTCCTGCCATTTCACGGAATCGATGTCCAACATCGCTTCTTTATAAGTCCTCGGGTCAGTCTCTTCTACCAAGAGCATATCAAGACCTCTGTCCTGTATCAAAGACAGGCGCTCAGAAGGTCTTATGACCCTACTCGACCTACGAAGTGTGTGCGTTAAAGATCATCCACCTTCTTAAACCTCATGTTCCTCCTGCGGTTCATCAGTTATTGGCTGAACTTCATCAAGTTCAACTTGTCTATGATCTCCTCCTTCAGCCAAAATTTCTATTTCTAGAAATTTTACGAAGCGAGGTACGAACACGTTTCGACGCTCGGAATCATAGAATAAATATCCTTTCGTATTGGAAAGATACCTAATAAACCTACACTTTTGCCCTCGAGGCAAAAGCTTATCCTGCTGCGTCACTCTGACATACGCAGGACTGCCACAAACCCTTATATAATTAAGGTTCGGTTTCCTACTAGTCTATATCTGATATGGGATCGTAGGAACATCTTTGGAAGGAACTCTGTTCAAAAGATTAACCGTAGTAAGAAGCGCATAGCCCTACAGGTAATATGGCAGATCTGTAAAACTCAACATAGAACCATATCCAATAAAGTTTGATTTCTCCTATGAGACACTCCATTATGTTGTGGAGTACCTAGAGGAATATATTGAGTGAGAATCTCATTCTCCTTTAAATAATCATTGAACTCACCGCTCATATATTCACCACATCGATCTGATCGTAGGCATTTGATGAATTTCCTAGTTTGCTTTTCCATTTCGTTTCAGAAATCTTTGAACCTTTCAAAAGTTTTCAATTTATATTTCATCAAGTAAACATAATCATATCGAGACAAATCATCAGTAAAGGTAACGAAGTATGAAAAGCCACTATGAGCAGTAAGACTCATGGGATTTGATGAGCGGAAAATATATCAATATTTACCGCCCCTTTAACTTAATATTTTGTTTAGTTTTTCGGGTTTGATGAACGTTTTGATGTGTTTTAGTTTATTTTGCAGATAAAATAATATCGGATCTCAATGAAATCATTTAGGACGAAATATGGGTCAAATAAGGGCAATTATTGGACTTGATATTTTAATTTTGGAGATTGGAAACTTGAAAGGGCGTTTTTGACGAAGTGCAGTTTTAGAAATTCCAATTTTGCGCATCTGTGGTATTTTGGGCATAACTTTTTACTCCGATATCGGATTGAGCTGATTCAAGTTCCAGATTAAATAAGACTCAAAGATCTATAGCTTTGAAAGACAAAATAATTTCGAATTCAGACGATTTCATGCCAAAATTGATGAACCATCCAGAAGTGTGTTATGTGTAATTATTAAAGTCAATTTCAATCATTTTCAAAGCAAAAAATAAATTAATAAATAAATAATAAAAATTATCAAATCATCACCAAACATGATAAGAGATTAGTGGAGCAATTAATAATGGATTTGGTGGAGCAATTAGTGGAGCAATTAATAATTGATTTGGTGGATGATTTGATGAAGGCAAAATTTTGCCTATAAATACCAAGCCATTTCATTTGTAAAATTCATACTTTCTTCTAAGGAATTCCTTAAGAATACTAAGAAGATTGTATCTTGTTTGTTTATTTACAGCTTTCAGTAATTAATTTCCGCTTTCGCACTTTCTTTTCTTTACTTTTCAGTTTTTACTTTTCGCAATTTACTTTTACGCACATTACTTTTCTTTCTTTAATTTCCAGTCTTTACTTTCAGTAATTTACTTTTAGCAATTTACTTTCAGTAATTTACTTTCAGCAATTTACTTTCAGTAATTTACTTTCAGCATTTAATTTTCAATATTTAATTTCAGCATTTACTTTCAGCATTTACTTTTCAGTATTTAATTTTCAGTATTTTACTTTATGTCTTTTATTTTATTTAAGTTTTTTTACTACCCGTAAATATGTGTCATAATTAAGCCAGTTATCTGAGGTTGTGATGAAATCCAATATCACCGGTTTATAAGGGTTATATTATAGCTTGGGTAATATAAAGATTTATTTATTGAGTCTTAATCTTAATGCTTTTTCATTAACTGGCCATTAATAAAATTGAACTGGGAAACTTAAAATGAACTAGACATATGGATTTTAAGTTTAAGACCTTAGACTCAATAGTCCACGATCTTCCTTGAGGATAGATAACCCTTTAATAGATTTCCTTACAGGATAGACATATATCTGTCGGGCGGGGGTAGCCATAATTGGAACTTAAACTTAATGAATCCAGATAATTTGGTTGACATAGACATATGGTTCAATTGGGTTAAACTGGGTATTTGTGTCTGACCATCGACAGAGGCTTACACATAATTTAGTGTTCCAGGTTAATAAATCAATATATTACCCAACTTTAAGATAACCACTTCATCTTTAAAATGATATTGGAAGAAATCACAACCTTATATAGTTTTTAATATTGAATTTTCTTAAAACCTACTTTCGAACAATTTTATTTACTTGTTTTTAAATTTAGAATCGTCACCATTTCAAATCAATCAAACAACCTGTTAGATACTAGTAATCATTTGACCTCATAAAATTAATAGATTAGATATTAAGTCCTCGTGGGATCGATATTTTATACTACTTGAATGATACGTGCGCTTGCGTTATACGTGTGTGTTTACGCCGACCAAGTTTTTGGCGCCGTTGCCGGGGACTTATTTATCTTTCACTATTAGTTGTGGGGTTAGATATGTTACTTGTATCTAATTTCTTTTTACTTATTGTTTTTGTTTTCTTGTGTTTCAGGTTCTCAGAAACTTCATGAGACGAACCAGAAGCTTTGAACTTCGACCGCTTGACCCAGAAATTGAAAGAACCATCAGACAATTGAGAAGGGAAAGGCGAGAAGGCCAAGAAGCTTTAGTCAACATGGAACCTGAACCTTTGAACGTTGCACCACCAATTCCCATTCGAGACAGAACCATTCCGGTGGTTGACAGACTCATTTCTTGCATTGTACTTCCTCCATTACCAGTAAATGCGGGTGACATCAAAACATGCATTCAGATGATTCAGCAGTCAGTTCAGTTTGGGGGGAATGCAACTGAAGATCCTAATGCCCACATCAGCAACTTCCTGGAAGTTTGCGGCACTTTCAATTACAACCGAGAAGCTGAAGAAGCAATGAGACTACGTGTTTTCCCATACTCCTTGAAGGACAGAGCTAAAGCTTGGCTACATTCACTACTAGCAGGTTCCATCACAACTTGGAACACTTTAGCCACCAAATTTCTTGCAAAGTACTTTCCACCAGCCAGAACCGGAAAACTGAGGAATGACATCACATCATTTGTACAACAAGATTCAGAATCCCTCTGCAAAGCTTGAGAAAGATTCAAAGATTTACTCCGGAAATGTCCTCACCATGAAATTCCAAAATGGCTTCAAGTCCAAACATTCTATAATGGACTTTCTGGAATAATGAAAACCACAATCGATGCTGTTGCTGGAGGAACTTTAATGGCCAAAGGAGAATATGAAGCCTGGGACCTAATCGAAGAGATGGCCAACAACAATTCTTTATGGCCAACATAAAGGAGCATGATCCAAAGAATTGCAGGAATTTATGAAGTTGGAGCCAACACAGCACTGAATTCCAAGCTGGATGTGATTTGCAAAAATCTGGAAACTCTTAACATAAAAGTTAATGGTGGATCCATAAGTTCACCATTTGGAGGAGCACCTGAGTCAGAATCTTTCAACCAACATAAAGAAACGGTGAATTATGTCAATAATTTCAACAGACAGAGGAACAATCCATATTCCAACACCTACAACCCAGGGTGGAGGAATCATCCCAATTTCGCATGGAGCAACAATTCAGGGCAAATGAACAATCCACCACCCGGATTCCAACAACAGAACAAAAGCTAGGAACATGCAAATGAACCAGGAATAACAGAAGTGTTGACCCACTTGAAAAATATAGAAGCAAAACACGACTCTCAAGCAGCAAGATATGATATTATGTTTCAATCTCAAGCAGCAAGATATGATGCTATGTTTCAATCCCAAGCAGCATTAATTCAAAGTCAATCTTCTTATATTAAAGCACTGGAGAATCAAATTGGACAACTGGCAAATGCTCAGAGTTACAGACCGCCAGGTACCCTTCCTAGCAACACAGAGCCAAATCCAAGGAACATGGGGAATGAGCAATGTCATGCCATCATATTAAAAAGCGGTATTGAAATCAACAAATATGTTGGAGCCAAAACAGCTGCAGAGGAAGTTCCAAAAGAAACAAAGCAACAGATGGAGGAAAAAGAAGCAAAGGAAAAAGAACAGATCATTCCACCTTCACATTTTCCTCAACGTCTTCAGAAGAAAAAATTGGACAAGCAGTTTTCTCGGTTCCTGGAAATCTTCAAAAAGCTGCATATCAACATTCCATTTGCAGAAGCGTTGGAACAAATGCCCAGCTATGCCAAATTCATGACAGACATTCTTTCACGAAAGCGGAGATTGGGAGATTACGAGATAGTAGCATTATCAGAAGAATGCAGCGCTATCATTCAGAGGAAACTTCCCCCAAAGTTGAAAGATCCTGTCAGTTTCACTGTTCCTTGCACCATAGGAGAACATGACTTCGGTAAGGCTCTGTGTGATTTAGGTGCGAGTGTTAACTTGATGTCTTTTTCTATTTTCAGGAAATTACAGATTGGAGAAACAATGACAACTTCAGTCTCACTACAACTTGCTGATAGAACGCTCGTATTTCCAAGAGGCGTAGTTGAGGATGTGCTGGTCAAGGTTGAAAAATTCATTTTCCCAGCATATTTTATTGTCCTTGATATGGAGGAAGACGCAGACGTGCCAATCATCATTGGGAGACCATTCTTGGCTACAGGTCGAACCATTATTGATGTACAAAAAGGAGAATTAACCATGAGGGTACATGACCAAGAAGTAACATTCAATGTTTTCAAGGCCATGAATTTCCCAGATGATGAAAAGAAAGAGGAATGTTTCAGACTTGATGTGAAACATAGTACCGTTCAGAACTCTGATGAAAGACAAAGTTCTACTGACAAACTTAAAGCATGTCAATTACCTGTGAAGCCTGAAGATAAAGCGCATTGCGTACTGAAAGAGCCAATTCTTGCACTACAAGCAACAGAAGAGAAAAAGTTCCACCAGCTCAAAGAATTGGAGGAATTTCACTATCAGCCTTTTGAGGATGCCAAATTGTACAAGGAAAAGGCAAGGAAAAGACATGATGAGAAGTTAGTGCGCATACAACTCGAACCATGGCAGAATGTACTGTTAAACAAATCAAGGGTAAAATTCTTCCTATGGAAGCCAAAATCACGGTGGTCAGGTCCATTTGTGATCACCAAAGTTTTACCAGATAGATCCGTTGAGATACATGATCCTGACTCCAACAAGACATTCAAGGTTAAAAACAAGTGTGTCAAGCACTACTGGGGAGAATCATTTGAGCGAAAAAAAGAAAGTGTTACACTTTCAGATCCAGCTTAACGTTCGAGAAGTCAAGTCTGGCTGACGACTTTAAACTTAGCGCTCGCAGGGAGGCAACCCATGTAATTTTTGTATATATTGTGATCTGGTGTGTTTTATTTTTGTGTGTTTAATTTTTACAGGTTTAGTCATTTCAAGATGGAAGAAGCTCTCGCAAATCTTCGCAAGCAATTTCCTTCTCTCCCTCAAAAATCTCTGATGAAAGTTTACAAAGCTCGCTTGGAACGGATGAGGTTACGACAATCCATGGTGTTCCTAATGATATTCGTTGGGTAATTGAAGCACGGGTCCGATTGGCAGGTGAGTCTTCTGACTCTTTTATTAAAAATCTGCCTGGTTTTGGAAGAAGTACCTATGCAAAGAAACGTAGAGCTAAGCAAATGGGTGTTTGTTATAAATGTGCACGCTGGAATTGCAATACTCGTTGTCGTTCTGTAGGAATGGTGTCTGATAATCGCGAAGACAAAATTAAATTCATTAGGGATGGCTTGAGTAAGGAGTCTTTAGATGATATATCTTCGACTCTTGAGACGCATCCCAGTGGATATGTTCACATAGCCTTTCGCAAATTACATACACAATTCCAAAAAGAAAGACAACAATTAAGTCTTGGGAATCCGACTCAAAAAGACCATGTTTGCCAGTTTATAAGAAAATTGGATGGGAAGCTTGTCCCTGACGCATAGACGTCAATCAAGCCGTTACTTTTCTTGTAAATATTATATCTATGTCTTTTCTTAATAATTGTAATTTGTTTTGTTGTTTTCTTTTATTTTCTCCGACATGGATCCAGACCTTTTTGACTATCACGATATTAATTCGCTACTAATCGTCCTCTGGAAGACTTGCTCTATTTTTACTCACCCTTTTCAGGTACTATAAATTCAGCCCGTCATTGCACTTTTGAAGGCATCCAGAGTTGAGAAAGAAATACATATAAAAATGGAAGCCACTTCAAGAAGACGAATTGAGAACATCTGTGTGTTTTGCGGTAGTAGTGGTTGTGTTAAGCCACAATACGTAGAAGCAGCACATGAATTGGGTCGAGTCTTAGCTGCAAGGAATATGCACTTAGTATATGGCGGAGGCAATCTTGGACTTATGGGGATCGTTTCAAAAGCTGTACAGGAAGGAGGCAGTCACGTTTTGGGAATCATCCCAAAACCCTTGGCAGAAGCAAATCTTATTGAACCATCAAACGGAGAGGAACTGATCGTGCCAGGTATGTCTGAACGTTTGGTAGAAATAATTAACCGTGCTGATGCTTTTATTGCTTTGCCAGGTGGCTTGGGTACATTGGAGGAAATTTTTATTGTGCTATCTTGGGCGAACCTGAACATACACCAGAAACCAATTGGGCTGTACAACGTTGATGTATTTTATGATTTTCTTTGTGTGTTTCTTGATGATGCCGAGAATGGGAAATGGGTTCGTGTCAAAACCTTTGAAAGAACTCCTCTTTCTGCCAGAACTGCTCCGGATCTAATAGACCAACTCATAACCTATGAACCACGAGTTGACCCTATCCTTTCAAAGATAAATTGGTCTGAGGACGATCGTGGTAAGAGGCGTAGGATTAATCTGGATCTTAACCTTTAATTTCCTGTAGAATTTCAGCTAACCAGGTATTATTTTCTAAACTCTTCTTCTACTTTTTAAGACATTGGGGACAATGTCTCATTTAGGTTTGGGGGAGGGAATTAGTTGATCAGTACCTTGTTTTTAGTTTGTGTGTTGTTTTTATTTTTAGTCCAAAATTTTTGAAAAATACAAAAAAAATTGAAAATTTTTCAAAATTACAAAAATATTTTGCATTTTTTCTTTTTATTTTGACTAAAAATGTGAAATTGGTAAGAGATAGCTGAGTAAGAAGTTTCCACTCCTGAGACGTATCTCAAACCATTTTTGAAACAAATTAATTTTTGTTTATTTCATTTTGAATTATTTAATTTGTGAATTCTCCTTAACACTGACTAAAATGAATCTTCATATGCTCAGTTGACAGATATATCAACATAATAGTAACATACGGACATGAGCTAAAATTGAAAAGTTTGTAATATTCAGTGCTCTAGTTTAATTGGAGGAAGCATCTCAAAAAGCAATGGAGTAAAAAAAAAAATCTGAGATCCGAGTTATTAAGTATGTAAGGGTGTTTTAACACCTAGTGCCTAAAACCAACTGGTTGGGAGTCACTGGCCCAAAGCTCGCTACATGGATCAAAGATGCTGCAAAAAATATATATATATCTCTGAAGTCTGAGTAATTAAGTCCGTAGGGGTGTCTTAACACCTGGTGCCCTAAAGCCAACTGGTTTGGGAGCCACCGACCTAACACTCGTTACATAGATTGAAGATATTGTATATAAATAAAATAAAAAAAATGAAAAAAAAAATCAGAAAAATCAGAAAAATTAATCCATTGCTGCAAAAAGATGTGAATTCTGATAAAACTTTAGGACAAAAAATATTACTCTCTTATCAACTACACTTGTGACTGTTTTGGGCAAAAATGAGTTGATTAATATTTTGTCGACTGTGTATATGGAGAATGGTAAAAATAATCAGAGAATTTACTTATTGGTAATTTAGAATGAAACAAAAAACAACTATTGACTTGGAGTAGAAGTTTCACTGATTAGTCACTAAATTCTTTATTATTTTCTCTTGTCTTTTTGCTTGTGTGCATTAGTTTCACTACCTTTTTACTTTTGTAAAACGTTTGTGGGTATCGTTGCTGTAAGCCCTCACGAGACTATAACTCGTCCACTAGGGACACCTAAGGGTTTAAAGCTTGTTGCATATGCTAAATGCAACCGTGATCCCTACGAAAGTGGCTTAGTTTAATTTTAATTATTTCTTGTATTTTATTTTATTTTTTTGCTCGAGGACTAGCAAAATGTTAGGTTTGGGGGTGTGATGAGCGGAAAATATATCAATATTTACCGCCCCTTTAACTTAATATTTTGTTTAGTTTCTCGGGTTTGATGAACGTTTTGATGTGTTTTAGTTTATTTTGGAGATAAAATAATATCGGATCTCAATGAAATCATTTAGGACGAAATATGGGTCAAATAAGGGCAATTATTGGACTTGATATTTTAATTTTGGAGATTGGAAACTTGAAAGGGCGTTTTTGACGAAGTGCAGTTTTGGAAATTGCAATTTTGCGCATCTGTCGTATTTTGGGCATAACTTTTTACTCCGATATCGGATTGAGCTGATTCAAGTTCCAGATTAAAGAAGACTCAAAGATATATAGCTTTGAAAGACAAAATAATTTTGAATTCTGAAGATTTCAAGCCGAAATTGATGAACCATCCAGAAGTGTGTTGTGTGTAATTATTAAAGTCACTTTCAATCATTTTCAAAGCAAAAAATAAATTAATAAATAAATAATAAAAATTATCAAATCATCACCAAACATGATAAGAGATTAGTGGAGCAATTAGTGGAGCAATTAATAATTGATTTGGTGGATGATTTGATGGAGGCAAAATTTTGCCTATAAATACCAAGCCATTTCATTTGTAAAATTCATACTTTCTTCTAAGGAATTCCTTAAGAATACTAAGAAGATTATATCTTGTTTGTTTATTTACAGCTTTCAGTAATTAATTTCCGCTTTCGCACTTTCTTTTCTTTACTTTCAGTTTTTACTTTCAGCAATTTACTTTTACGCACAATACTTTTCTTTCTTTAATTTTCAGTCTTTACTTTCAGTAATTTACTTTCAGCAATTTACTTTCAGCAATTTACTTTCAGCAATTTACTTTCAGTAATTTACTTTCAGCATTTAATTTTCAGTATTTAATTCAGCATTTACTTTCAGCATTTACTTTCAGCATTTACTTTTCAGTATTTAATTTTCAGTATTTAATTTTCAGTATTTTACTTTATGTCTTTTATTTTATTTAAGTTTTTTTTACTACCACCGTAAATGTGTGTCGTAATTAAGCCAGTTATCTGGGGTTGTGATGAAATCCAATATCAACCGGTTTATAAGGGGTTAGATTAGAGCTTGGGTAATATAAAGATTTATTTATTGAGTCTTAATCTTAATGCTTTTTCATTAACTGGCCATTAATAAAATTGAACTGGGAAACTTAAAATGAACTAGACATATGGATTTTAAGTTTAAGACCTTAGACTCAATATCCCACGATCTTCCTTGAGGATAGATAACCCTTTAATAGATTTCCTTACAGGATAGACATATACCTGTCGGGCGGGGTAGCCATAATTGGAACTTAAACTTAATGAATCCAGATAATTTGGTTGACATAGACATATGGTTCAATTGGGTTAAACTGGGTATTTGTGTCTGACCATCGACAGAGGCTTACACATAATTTAGTGTTCCAGGTTAATAAATCAATATATTACCCAACTTTAAGATAACCACTTCATCTTTAAAATGATATTGGAAGAAATCACAACCTTAGATAGTTTTTAAAATTGAATTTTCTTAAAACCTACTTTCGAACAATTTTATTTACTTGTTTTTAAATTTAGAATCGTCACCATTTCAAATCAATCAAACAACCTGTTAGATACTAGTAATCATTTGACCTCATAAAATTAATAGATTAGATATTAAGTCCTCGTGGGATCGATATTTTTATACTACTTGAACGATACGTGCGCTTACGTTATACACGTGTGTTTACGCCGGCCAGGACCACATACATCGGAATGTACTAGTTCCAATAAGTCTGAGGCTCGATGTCCTACATCGGTAAATGGGGATTTTTTCATTTTACCCTGCATACAAGATTCGCAAGTCGGGAAAGGTTCAATAGTGAGATTCTCAATCAAACCATTCCTAACCAACTGGGTAAGGCGTCGTACCCCATATGACCTAACCTCATGTGCCACAGTTCAGTATCATTAACATCATATCTATTTCGTTTATTAGTCCCAACATTCAAAATATCTCTTGATGGATGCAAAATTTAATGACCATTCTCATTTGCACATTGAAGGATAAGAACATTATATTTATCATATAAATACAGAGAACGATTCTTAATATTTACACAAAAACCTTATGTATCTAATACAAAAAGTGATATAATATTTGCCACACATCCTGGCATAAAATAACAGTCATTTAACAAAATGCTCCCACTGGACAAGGGAATCTCATATACTCCAACTGCAACTGCATCTAAAGAGTCTCCACTCCTGAAACGCAATTGCAACGATCCAGATTTCAGCTTTCTACTTTCCCTCAGCCCCTGCAACGAATTACAGATGTGAACAGAACAAGCAGAGGCTAAAATTCAATTTGAAGAATTAGCTTCACAAGCTAAAGAGATATCAATAACGGGAAAAATAAATATACCTGAAGTAGAGGCTCTGTCTCTCTTGAACTGCACAAGATATTCAGGATAACTACGCTTCCAGTGTCCAACCTTGCTACAGTGGTGGCATGTGTCTTCAGCTGCTCTCTTGGGTTTTGGTTTCCCTATCTTACCATGAGGAGCGATCTTCTTGCCTTTCTTCTTCTTTCCTTTGCCCTTCTTTTGAGAAGCAACAGAAAGAGAAGTAGGTTTGAGAAGACAAGTCGACTCTCTTTTTTAGATCCTCATCAGTAGTGAGCAGCATCCTATAAAACTCATTGTAAGAACAACGAATCCCATGCATATTAAAATCAGCACAAACTGGCGAAATGTGCTCGGGAGTGAGCCTATTATCAAACTACGCCCAAGAGTTTCATTGAGGGGAAAGTCATATCGCCTTAATTGATCAATCAAATCAATCATATGAAGCACATGAGAACTGTCTGGTTGACCTTCATCCAGTCTGGAGTGAAATAGTTCCATCGCCACTCTATGAACATTAATTTGCTCTTGATTCATAAAAGGCTTCATAAGCTTAGAAATTACGCTATATGAATCAGGTATATCAATATATTTCCTCTTCAGCTTCGGAGTCAACGATCTGAAGATGTATGATTTAACTTATAGATCATCATCCTTCCATTTCTGGAATGTTGCATGCTTCTCGGGTGTTGACTCGGGTGGTATAGCTAGAGGAACTGGTCCATCCAACACATACCATAATCTCTCGGATTCGAGGACAATCCTCAAATCCATTTCCCAGTCAGCAAAATTTTCGGGCCCAATTAGCTTGTTCGCATCTAACATATGAGCTAAATGATTGGAAGACGAAGAGCCGGCCATCGCAAATCTATCATATAGATAGTGAAAGAAAAATTAGCAGATAATACAATTTCGTACAATATCAAACATAACATCAAATAAATCATGGATTTTTAATTTAAATGATGCCCTCCCACTTAATCATGCAATATTGTAATCCCCAAACAGAAAGTAATAATATAATCAAATTAAATTCAACAGCAGGAAGTAGATCCCATTAATATATTTTGGCTCAATGCTCGCCTACGTATATTCATTAGGTAGACAACCATTGTCAATCACAAAAGGGACTCATGAATTTCGGTCCTGATCATTTCCCGTTGTGACAGCTTTGGCACGTTCACAAGGAGGCGTTTTCAAGGCTTAACTTGTCAGTGACAAACTTAAGTTACCGGTGTAGTCCTGACAGCTTTGACACGTTCAAGATTTCCATTTTCACTTGAATTTATCTCGTATCATATAAGTTCTACCAGCGTAAATGAACTACCATCAGCCATAAATGCATAGCTTTGGCATGATACAGCTACAGCATCAGGAAAACATTTACATCCGTACCGACAAGGCGGACCAAGGAAAAAGCACACGCAAATGCAATTTACTTTAAAGCCTTATTTAAAGGGAATTTTCTGCTAAACTGTCAAATAAATTATTTATATCCTATCTAAGAAGCATGTGTTTTCGGAAATAAGTTGTAGATTACATATAAAATATAATGTTAGAATCATTTTATGTATTAGGAATCAGACAAGATCTGATACAATTTTGTAGGCGTATTAACGATTTTTTCGGGAGCGCAGCGGAACGTAAGAAATCCGATTTTTCGAATTTCAAAAAATTTTCTTTGGAAAATTAATACAAACTATTTATTTTAATATTTAATTCCAAATCATATTTGAAATTACCCAAATACCCCATTTAGCCGAAAATACATAAAGTAACAAACTTTTTTGCATTTTGCTCATTTTAGTCCAAAAGTGTCAATTACACATTTAAGTGTTTCCAAAACACTACCAAAATAATTAATATACATCTAATATGCCCAATTGAATCTATAAAATGAAAAGCCCCAATTTAGGATTATGCATAAACCCTAGAAATTTCAATTAATCAAATTAACCAAAATTCCATCAAATTGACTTTCAATCTAGCATTATATTAATCAATCCAACATTCTTAAATTCTCACCACATT
>SKCR01050466.1:0-38962 GCA_019454045.1 Zanthoxylum bungeanum
TAATAATAAACCTTTTACGACTTAAATTCGAAATTTAATCGCAACGCGTCTCAAAGACTGATTAACGTCCAACGTCAATTCAATTAAAGTCCAATGGGCTTTTAATTGATTTCTTAAGGCGTGGACTTTTGGTTAACTCGGGTCAAACCGAATAACCAAAATCCAATCCGGATTTACCCCATTAGCCCATAAATCAATCTTGGCCATTAGGCCCAATTAAACTTTAAAGGTTCATTAAATCGCATTTGGGCTTTATGGAAGTGGTTTTGGGCCCAATTGGATCCAATCCAATTTGCCTAAACCTAACTTTGTACAACAAAGCCCAACAAACCCAATGACAACTTTAAAAGCCAAAATCCAATTTCAAGGCCCAATTAATTAAATACAAAAATCTAATTTCACATTCAATTAACCTAAAGTGTATTACATGATTAATTACCCAAATAACATTTCTAAAACATTAATTTTACAATTAATCATGCACAATTTCATTATCACATGCCCACACATTTAATGAAAAATCAACCCATTTTCATGCTTCAAAGTCTTGGCAATTTGGGGATTTTATGTCCGATTCAAATTCAATCCAATCAGTTACACAATCGACATTAAATCATATATCCAAATGATTTCCAATTCATCTAATGAACAAAAAATCAAAATTCCAAGACAATTAGGGCTTATCAAATTCGGCCACCATAAGCAAATTGAGGAAAAATGATCCAATCACATTTTCATGAAATTGATCCAATCAATCTTCAATTCAACTATATTTAAGCATACTTAATCATCCAATTTCATAAAATCATGCTCAAATTGAAAATACCCAATTTATCATTTTAGGCCAACTTTAATATTTGGGGAAAAATGTTTCTAACATTAATTCATGAAATTGATCTAATCAATCTTCAATTAAACATGTATTAAGCATACTTAAACATCCAATTTATTCAAATCATGCTCAAATACAAAATAACCAAATTTTAAGCCCTAATCTTTCATGCTTGAACCTAGGCTCTTGATGCCATTGTTGGTTTTATTCTAGGTCCCAAGACATCATCAACAAGCATGAAGATGTGTGAAATACATATCAAAGAAGTTGGCGGAATACTTACATCGATCGGTTTGAGACGAAACAACGAACAAAACTCCAAGTTTTAGTCCTTCAAAGTGGCGCCATTTGTGTGCAGTCCACTGCTCAAAAATTAGTTTTGAGTCTTTCAAGAATCCAAGATTTGAGCTCCGAATCTTCGTCAAACGATTCCCCGCTCGTGGGTGGGTTTCCCCTAACACCTTCGTATAACTCTCGGTGTGCTAGCACTTGGCTATTTAGCCACAAATCATGCCCTAAAAGGCATCATCATTCACGCCCAAAGCAGTGCAGTCCACTGCCTTGGGCGTGAGCTTGGAGAGGGAAGAGAGATGAGGTTTTTGATTTAGGTTAAGGGAAAATGTGTCCAACACTTACCTTTTATATTTTCCAAAATATATTAAATCATTTACTAATTGTTTTATGCCTTTTTAAAAACATAAAACAAATGTAAATGTTTATATTAATTCTTTTACCCTTGGTAAAGGTGAAAGTGAAAAGCATTTTACTTTTCCAAAAAGTCAAAACTTTTCCCCCCAAAATTTTCCTCCAAATCTCAATGGTCAAAGTCAAAGAGTCAAAGTTACTTTTCCAAAAAGCGATTTGACTTTTACGACTTACGATGTGATTTGCGATGTGACTTGCGGCACGTGATTCAAAATTGACGTAACGTCGCAAACACATTCCGAGCTCCGTTTCGATAATTCTAAATTACGATTATCTCGATGCCTCGTTAATAAATCCAATCTACTAATCACGTCGCTCGAGAATTAATTCTAAATAATTCAAGTGCCCGAATTAAAATCTAATTTTAATTCCTAATCGAAATCCAATTTTGTTTAATATATCGAATATATTTTTATCGATTAATTCCAAATTAATCGTTCTCTTCTCTTTGAATTGATATTTTATCCCAGATAAAATATCTCCGTAATTAATCCCAGATTAATTTTCTCTCTCTTCAAATAATCCCAGATTAATGTATAATGCGAGTCATAGTCATCGGTGTATCATTGGGAAGCGACCCATGAGATCTCCGGAATGTTTGGCAGTAAACTCGGTGGTCGTCGACTATCCGAACACGTAATTACCAAGTATTAGTTTTATACCGATTTACCAGACAAGGTTGGCCTCTAGCAAAGCGCCATGCCTACCCATTCTCCGAAAATATCCTTACAGGAATATGTGATCTATATCAGGCGTAGTATACGTAGTATTGCGTATTTCGATCCAGTATCGGATGATCACGTGCTAGGCCAGGGGCTGGATATGTGTCTGCCCCGTACGAAGCACATGTCGGATGTCTGGTAACTAGTCTCTATAATCGGATATACATGACCGAGTCATAATACCCCGATAGCTGCGCAACATATAAGAGCACTAATACCGTATCCTACGTGACCATCATCTCCATATGACTGGAGTGACACTTCCGTCTTGACATCACACCCAATACACTACGATTCTCAATATACCCAGCATCGGCGTACACAGAACCTGTGAAAGCCCTGGACGACCTCAACTAAAGTACATTGATTGTCGCAAGTATTAGCGGTGCAAGTCTCAGGTTAAGACCAAATACACCTACCCTGATTGCAGACTCCCATAGACACAAGGTCATGCTACCAATGGGATTCTGCGGTGGTCTAATCCAGAGCGAAGCTGTTTCCCGTACCATCGGTGAAACACAACCTCCTATTACACTTGCCTGAGTATCCTATACCCAGATATACGAGAACTATGCCGTTATGTCTCACATAACACGCACAAGTGTAATACTAGTCTTTTACGCATCTATCGATGTCCAATCTCGACAATGCTCTGACTAGGGATGTTTAATGATTTATCCTTCGTTGATTGATACTGTCTCATATCATTCTCAATCTAGGAACAAGTCATAAGAACCTCCCATCATTTATATATCTAAGGTGATCTAATCACAAATGATAGGAGTGCAATCTCCTTTGTTACATAGTTAATTTGTACAACATCACTATGATCTGTACAAATAGTGACGCTATGGGTCATAACTGTCCAACACACTGTTCCAGGATTTGCTTAAAAAACATTCCAGTTTAATCCTAAGACGTTTGGGGTCACTCTAGTTGCTTTATATAGATGTATAATAACATGATAAGTCATACCATAAGCATGAACATCGACCTTTGATTGCATATACTTTTCTCAATTATTACAAGAAAAACTAATGGTTTCTTTGGTATTAGATCAACGACAAGCCACTCAGAGGTCACTGACACCGCATACCACACCCGACTTGCCTTAACACTGTGATTGTAGTACTTATTTCAGAGTTTTTGAATCTGATTTTGATTTTGAAATTCATTTGAACTTAATTAAAATATTGATTTCTCTTGAGTTGAGACATGTGATTTAAGCTTTTGATAATGCTTGATTTCAGATAAATGCTTTCATGATGATAATGATTTCAAAGTATGATTTTGTAATTTTGGAGGCATGGAGGAAAAACCTATAGGGAATGCTTTCCTCGAGCAACGGAAATGGTAAAGGCACATAGATCGGACTTGAAAAAAAATTTCTGCCATTTTCCTTTGAATGCTGAATTCTACTGCCACAACAACTGAAATTTTACTTCAGTTTTAGATAAAATTCCAGCCCAAAAACAGACCTAGAATAGTCCCCGAACACCCTGAATAGCTGGACAAAAAACTAAACTGTTTTGGACTCTATTTGCACCCAACGAACTACAAAAAAAACTCTTGAAATGCGTGGACAGCGGTAATGTTTTGGTTATGATTTTTCACTTTAAAACTGCCCCAACACAGCCCCAAAACATCACAAAATATTCCCCAAAAATTATAGATTAAAACGAAACCAAACCGAGTTCCGTTTCACCAAGAAAAAAAGGGCGAGAGTGAGCAATATGTAGCCTCACTGCCGTGAAAAATAAAGAATGAGATTAAGATGGATTTATTCGACACTACATGTCTTCCGTGCTATGTCTCATTACCAATGGAAACTTGTGTGGGTAAGACTCATAAAAATCCCTAAACGTTTTAGAGATTGAGTCACACAAACAACTTTTCTTATTTTGATATTAGATTTTCTTCTTTTTCTTTTGTTTTTGATTTTCTCAACTTTTGAGAGAATTTGGAGAAAAAGAAAATGGAGGCTAGGGTTAGAATGAATAGCTTAGTAAAAAAGAAAAATAATTTTTCTTTTATACTTAGGTTTATTTGTTTCCAAAACAAACAAATATTTTCCCTCCCATCTAGTCAAAAAATCGGCCAATGAAGCAATTTTTATTTAATTTTTGTATCATCAAAATTAATTATCATAATGGAAAAAGATGTTACAAAAATAAAAGATTAAATCCTATTAAAAGATTTGTAACTTTCAACTAAAGTCCAAGGGTTTCCAAAACCCAAATTTGGAATTTACATCATTAACCTTTTACTTAATTATATCACATATAATTAAATGCCAAGTGTTTAATTATCGTATAATTACAAAAATTATATATTAAACTTTTAACATATAGTTTCAAGTGTGACAAAATAATATTATTAATCATATTAATAATATTTATACCTTTGTGAGTATATAATTGGACTATCCAATTATACTAAATCCGCTATAGTAGATTGAGCTAGCACGGAGACCAAATAGACCTACGGTTCCGAGCTCCAATAAACTCGAAATATTAATTAAGCTCTTAATTAAATATTCCGAATTATTAACTTCGGGTTATTCCACTAAAAATCCGAAGTTACACTCTCGTTACCACATATGATATATTAAGTTGAACCAACCCTTAAGAAAGATACTCTTCTACTTCTCGCAAGAAGGAGTGAACTCCATATCTATGTAAAATGTTCCTAGCTACACAATAGACCATGCCCCCAAAGTACGTAGTTATTGTTCGGGACTGCTACACCAACCTCACCTTTGTAAATCAAAGGACATAGCCTGTCATGCAGAAGTTCGTAGTACACTTAGAATTAAGATCAATCCATATATGACCATCTAGTAGATCAAAATGACTTTCTTTGTTTAACGGATATTATAGAATGTCATTTCTATCTAGGTCCAGTCCTATATGATCACATTATATAAGGTGCCTTCATTCTCATGTCTCTATATGGAAGATCCAGATCAAGGTCGCCATTCAAATATAGAATGAACTGCAGCTATAGATAAACCACAAACAAAGTACCTACTTTGTTTGCTCTCTATGTACTATTTAAGATTACTAACTTCAGACTTAAATCTTCTTGTGTATGACATTCATACACTATGTCTGAAGGCACATAAGTAATCTAGGGTATTCAAGATAATTTATAATATGCGAATGTTAAACAAACACTTTGATAAATGAATAATGCATCATTTTATTTCAAAACACATAAAGTCGTTTACATTATATGTAGCTCCAGGGCATACTTCCCAACAATCTCTCACTTGCACTAGAGCAAATGAGATATGTCACGTAATCCTAGACCATCTAGGTGACCTTCAAACACTTTAGCCTACAAGGTCTTTGTAAATGGATCAGCCAAGTTCCTATGAATTTCCTCTCTATATACTTTCCCCCATTGTGGCTTCTTGGTTCTTTGAATTTGCCACTACACCACTATTATCGCAATAAAGTGTGAGTGGTCTATCCATATTTGGAACAACTTCCAGATCTCGCAAGAATTCAAGGAGCCAGACTGCTTCCATAGCTGCTTCACAAGCTGCTACAAATTCAACCTACATTGTGGAGTCAACAATGCAAGATTGCTTTATACTCCGCCAAGGCACAACGGCACAGTTCTCATATATTTTGGTATAGGATACTCATGCAAGTGTAATAGGAGGTTGTGTTTTACCGATGGTACGGGAAACAGCTTGCTCTGGATAGAACCCGCGGAATCCCATTGGTAGTATGACTATGTGTCTATGAGAGTCCGCAATCAGGGTAGGTGTATTTGGTCTTAACTTGAGACTTGCACCGCTAATACTTACGACAATCCATATACTTTAGTTGCGGTCGTCTAGGGCTTTAAACGGTTCTGTGTACGCTAATTCTGGATATATTGAGAATTGTAGTGTGTTGGGTGTGATGTCAAGACGAAAGTATCACTCCAGTCATATGGAGATGATGATCACGTAGGATACGAAACTTGTTCTCTTATATGCACGAGCTATCGGGATATTATGACTAGGTCATGTTTATCCAATTATAGAGACTAGTTACCAGACATCTGATATGTGCTTAGTACGGGGCAGACACAATTCCAGCCCCAGACCTAGCACGTGATCATCCGATGCTGGATCAAAATACGCAATACTACAGTATACTACGCTTGATATAGATCACATATTCCTGTAAGGATATTTATGGAGAATTAGGTAGGCATGACGCTTTGTTAGAGGCCAACCTTGTCTTGTAAATCGGTATAAACGTAGTACGAGGTACTTACATGTTCGGATAGTCTGACGACCGTATTTACTGCCAACATATACGGGGATCTTATGGGTCGCTTCCCGAATATTCACTGATGACGTATGACTCGTACTTTATTAATCTGTGATTAATTTGATGAGAGAGAAAATTAATCTGGGATTAATTACGGAGATATTTTATCTGGGATAAAATATTAATTAAAGAGAGAGAACGATTTATTTGGAATTAATCGATAAAATAATATATTCGATATATTATACGAAATTGGATTTTGACGCGGAATTAAAATTAGATTTTAATTCGGGCGAACGAGTTAATTTAGAATTAATTCATTAGCGATGTGAATAGTGATTTCGCTAGGCATAATCATTTAATTACGTCGCAATGAAAAATTCGTTAATTTGGAATTAGCGAACCCGAGCCTGGGATTCTTTGCAAGCGCATTCACATTTTGAATTCGAGTGCGACACACAAGTAAATCGAGCGTCAAATCGCAAATCACATCAAGCGTCAAATCACATGTCACTTTAAGTGATGTGGCAATTTGATTGATTGATTTGAGTGATTGATGTGGTAGTTGAAAAGCATTAATGGCTTTTTACTTTTTGACTTTTTGGTAAAAGGAAAATGGTTTTTTGTATTTGTTATTTTTTGATTTCTGGAAAGTCAAATATATAAATATAAAACATTTTCTTTTTTCTTCTCTCTCTCTCCCTTTACCCATTTTCGGTCTTCTCATCTTTTCCCTCATTCTCTTTCACGGGTTGGAGCCATTTTCTTTCTTCTGGTTCTGCCGAATGAAGAAGAGTAGCAAGAGAGTATTTTGTTGCAAAATACAAAGTGCTAGCACACACTTGAATTATACAAAGGCTATATGGCAGTGAACACATGTGCATGGAATCATTTTTGAAGCTTGAAGCTTGGAGCTTCAATGGAGGTCTTCAATGGCTGAATCTTGGAGGCTTCAAGGTGACCAAAACCGAGCAGTCCACTGCAAGGAGAAGCCACTACCGTGACCTTTAAGGAGCTTGAAGGCTTATGTTCTTCGCGTCGCAAGATCCGTTCATTGTGAGTATATTCTGCACCTCATTTGATGTGTATTCACTTTTTTCATTGCTTGATTTCATGATCTTGGGACCTAATAAGAAACCAACAATGGTATCTTGAGCTTATATCAAGCATGAAATTTTTAGGGTTTAAAATTGGGCAAAATCAATTTGAGCATCATTTGGTTAAATTGATTGATTAAGTATGCTTGGATGTTGATTAATTGAAGTTGTGCATGATCAATTTCATAAAATTTGATTGGATCAAGTTTTCCCCAATTTTGAAGGCTTGGCCGAAAATATGAGAGCCCTAATGTCTTGGTAATTTTTTATTTTTTGATCATTGAATGACTTAAAACAATTGAGTAATATTGATTTGAGGTTTAATTGGATTGAATTTTGAATTGGACAATTTTCCCCAAATTAAAGGCTTGGCCGAATTCAATGATTTTTTTAAAATTCAGGGTGATTTTTTGATTTTAATTCATTGGATGAGTTGAATTGATTTGGGAAATGATGATTGTGGATTCAATTGGAATGAAAACGAATAGGATTGTAAAAAACCCTAATTGCCGAGACACTTGAAGCATGTAATGGGTTTGATTTTGATTAAATTGTGTTGGACACTATCAGGCTAATTGATGTTTTAGAAATGTTAATTGGGTGATTGATTGTGTATTACACTTAGGTTAATTAATTATGGAATTTGGAATTTTATAAGTTAATTAATTGGGTTTAAATTGGATTTGGGCCTTAAAGGTTGTAATTGGGCTTTTGGGCTTGGTTGTACCAAGTTAGGTTTAGGCCAATTTGGTTGGATCTAATTGGGCCCAAAACCGCATCCATAAAGTCCAATTATGACTAAATGGACCTTAACTTTAATTGGGCCTAATGGGCCTAATTGATTTCTTGGCATATAAAGGTGATTCCTTTAAATGGGCTTTAGTCTTGGGTTTGACCCGAGTTGACAAAAAGTCCATGCCTTAAAGAAATAAATTAAAAGCCCATTGCACTTTAATTAAATAAACATTGGATGTTAATCGGGCTTTGAGACCCGTAACGGTAAATTTGGAATTTAAGTCATAAAGGTTTATTATAAAGTGTAGTATTTAATTTGGAATTAAATAGAGAATTAGTATTAAATACATATTAAATTGGATTAATGTTGTAGTTTAATTAATTCAAGAATTCGTACTTTGAATACTTATTCAGAAAACGAGTTTGACTCGACTAAAATCAAATCGTTGTTTGAACATTGAATGATCACTAATTATCAGATTAATTAATTTGATTAGATTGATTGATAACATGCTTGTGTGAATACATGGTTGTGATGTATGAATAATGTATATCGGATGGATATTAGAAGGGTGGGGCAATTTTAGAAATTGTTGTAATAATTTTGATTTATTAATTGGACCTGTGTGTCCAGCCTTATCACCTCCATACTCTTTGTATTCTCTTCTCACCTATTCCCCTCAATGTAAATGAGGTTTCTTTAGAAGTGTAGTGTAACGGGTAGAAGTAAATACATGTGCTAGCGGAGAGAGAGAAAATGAGAGATTGGATCGAGGATCAATATGTAAATTATCCATCCGCATATCATTATTATTTTTCATATGCGCTCTATTATGTGTTTAGAATACATGTTTAAGGGTGTATGATGATGAGACCTTAATAAAGATAATAAATTGGTTGCCAATTTGCACGCGAAAAACCCTCGCTAAATATTAAGCATCTTTCCTTCCATTGAGTGATTCTCACTCAAGATCCGAGACGGCATTGGTTTGTTGGCCAAAGTCAAGGCCTTTTTCCATCGAGGATGTGTTTGAATCACGAAGGCTTTGTTCCATATCAGTGTCTTGTCCAAGTTGTGGTTTGTTGGCCAAAGTCAAGACCACTTCTTGTCCATCGACATTGATTACGAAGCTTTCCATGGTCAATGGGTCGCGATTGACTGGGATCACTAAGTTTGTTGTGCCAAAGACAAGGCTTAGTTGATTCAGAGGAAAAAGGTTAGGTAATACATTAGATGTATTGGCATATATAATATATATGTTTCGGACTTGGATGTCCCCCTACTGGATCTAGGAATTGGATTGGATCCAATTGATCTTAGAGATCTACCTAGTAATTATCATACAATTTGTTGGCCAAAGTCAAGATTGTGTGATATTTAACGGGATCCTAGCCCACTAGGAAACACGGTTTCCCGAGTACTCGACAGAGGGTTAGAGGCTCGCTGAAAAATAGTGGGAGACAAGAATTGAATGTGCAATATTCGTTTAATTACTTGCCATATGTGCTCAATCACAAATTATTTCGTCGTTAAATTAAATATTAGTTGGACTAATATTTAAATTTTGTTTTAATAAAACAGTTGGACTGTATTATAGTTTTTATATATTATATTGGATTATAGTAATCAATATATTTGAATTAATTAATTTCAATTTATAGTTGATTTTATAGTTGGACTATAGTAATCAATATAATTGAGGTTAATAATTTAAATTATATTTGATTATATAGTTGGACTATGATAATCATTATAATAAATAGTACCACAAATCGTTGATTAAATAGTTGGACTATTAGAATCAAGATAATGAAAGGTTAGTGTTTAAAACATAATCCTGGGTGAAAATGTATTTAAACGACAATAATTTTTCAAATTGAGAATTATTTCAGGATGGTCATAGAAAAATAATAAGTTATTTTATTTGATAAAATAATATATTAAGCCTAAGCCCGGAGTTAAGCAAATAGTAGAGCATAATCTTTGGAAGATTTATGTAATGATAACTTAAGTGTTTAATCCATTAAGTTTGTCGTAGTAGACTCCTTAATTTCTGAATCACAACTAGGATTAGATCCTTAAAAGTATGATGAAGAAATTGAAGGATATTCATAAATCTATGTTTAGATTTTAGAAGTACTAAAATTGCAATTGATAACTCTTGGAGAGTTAATGACTATTCTCAAGGAGACAAAGTCAAACTTTGCAATAAGGCAAGTAGCACAAGGCGCACTTTACTTCGATATTCTAGAAGGCCAAAGCTTGGCCAAACGCTTCTGGAGTGTTGAAAAGGGCAAAGGTAAAATCATCATAATCTTCTAGGAAGATAAATGACATATCCCAAAATGTCTGCCTAAATGTGGCAAACGGGATCACGGAAGGTGACTGCAATTTGGACAAAGCAGACATAAAGGAATAGAAGACGAGCAAGGCTCTGACTTCAAATGTGATTGTCATAAATATATTCATTACTAGTATTTAAAATGGATTTAGATACTTAGTGTGATATATATATATATATATATATATATAATATATATATATATATATATTGATGTTCAGAATCTGTTTTGAACAGGATACTGACTTGTATAGAGATTAATCTGCGTAATGGAAATGGGACGAAAGTCGCTTTTTTAACTGTAGATACCTAAATTTGGAACAACTATTATATTGTAACTAGTTTGACTAGAAACATTATCTCTATATCAGTGTTTAAAACCCGCTGTGGGTGAACCTTTATATTCTAGAACACTAAAGTATTTTATTATATAAAGATGATATTGAGACAAACACATTAGATGTGAATAACAGCATTATATTTTGAATATAAATAAATCTCAAACATATAACATGACAAAACAAATAGATCGAACTGATTTGATCATATGAAACTTAGTTGTGGCATTGTTGTCTAGGACACAATCAAACAAGACTCGTATATCCACACTTTCTAAGAGTGGGTGCAAGGACTGATTTGATTCCATTCAAATAAAGTCTACGAATCTAGTTTATTGAGCAAAGTGCCTAAAATACTATTTACTTGGTAAAAGTGCAAATGACACCGACCTGTTTGCCCTAGTTCATAGTGAAGTAAGTGGGCCCATGTCTAGCTAGGCTAGAGGTGGTTATGAATATTTCGTGACCTTTACGGATGTGGCATCGCGTTATGGTTATGTGTCTCTTTTAGAACACAAATCAGAAACTTTTACAATTTCGACACGAAATAGACAAATAGATCGGCTGAAGTATTAAACGTCACGGTAAGACCGTAATAGAAAATACTTAAGTAGTAAGTTTCTAATATACTTGAAAGAGTATAGTATTCTTTCAATTAGGACTCCTCCCGGAACACGTCAATTTGACGATGTGTCCAAACTGAGTGACCAAATTTTGTTAGACATGATAAGGTTAATCATGTGTCGCTCTGAGCTACCATTTCCTTCAATGGATAAGCATAATCAGTGCAGAACTTATTTTGAATAAGGTTCCATAATAATCTGTTTGACAGATTTTATATTAGATATGAACAGAAAAGAAACTGGGTTTCTCAATCCTGAATATTTGGGATGCTAGGCATATGTTTGGATGATACTAAACTAAAAACTCAAATTGGATAAGTGCCAATTGTAGGTTATCCTAGGGCTACCATAAGTATTGTACTTATACATCTCACCAGAGAACAATTAGATTGTTGCTCGCCATGCGGTTTTCATGAGAGGAATACCTATATGCAGTGGTAAGTGGGAGGATAGTAAAACTCGGTGAAAATCGGAGTAATACTGTCCATGCACCAATTCCTAATGGAACACAAATAACTCATCAGGGATGAAACTATTACCAATAATCTTCGAATACAAAAGAACCGCGTAGATCGGAGAGAGTTAGAAAATAACCTCGGGTAGGGGTTTCTGATCTCACCTCATAAAGATGTCTATCTTATTGAAGAATACCAACTGACTATATATGAGGAAGTGATACAAGGTATCGACTCCCTATTATGGCAAAGTGCCATAATGTCCGAAATGGATTCCATGTATATCAACTAAGTTCGGATACTAGTTGACGTACCGCAAGGCATTATGCCTATTGGTACTAATAAGTCTTCAAGGAAGACATACATAGATGGAAACATACCATCGTACTAAGCTAGGTTTGTAACGAAAAGATAGAGTTATCAACATTGTGTTGATTGCGACGAAACCTTTTAACTGTTGCCATAGTAAATCCGTTTGGATAATGCTTGCTGATGCTGCATGTTTCATTTATGAAATGTGGCAGCTGAATGCCAAAACCGCTTTCCTTAACGGAAATCTTTTGGAGGATGTTTACCTCACCCTGTCGGTTTTGTCGTAACATAACAAGCAAACTAGGTTTACAGGTTATTCGATCCATAAATTGATTGAAGCAAGCATAGGTTCTTGGAATTATCGTTTTGATGTAATCATAATGGTGTATGATTTAATTCAAAACGAAAATGATTCTTGTGTATATAAAGAGGTTAGTGGGAGCGCACTGACAGTGAATGTCCTGAGTAATAATGATAATATATATCATTTCTTGGAAATGATATTCCCATAATTTTATCGGTGAAAGCTTGGCTTTCATGATAACGACTACAAGTCGTGACACAGGTACTATAAAGTTTGCATAACGGAACAGTAAGCTGGAAATCTTCCTAGCAAGATACTATTACCGAATAAACAACAAATGCGGGTTATTGTTGCTGCTGAGGCAGCAAAAGAAGCCATTTGGGTCGATAATAAATCTAATTAGATTAGATATAGTTCTGTTAGCAGCTGAGCTAGGCGTCAGCAAAGGCTAAAGAATTAATGGTCTCATCAATGATCCAGATATATACTTCGATATTCATCTGATTCGTTCAGATCATACATCGTGGCAATGTGATGATCGAATAAATCGCATCAGATGATAATCATACAAATTCACTGACGAAAGCATTTTCTCAACAGTTTGAGCCAACCGTACATAGTTCGGGTGTAAGACACTCGAGTGACTGGCTATAGGCCAAGTGGGAGATTGTTGGACAATTATGACCCACAACATCACTATTTATAGAGATCACAGTGTTGTTGTACAAATTAACTATGTGACAAATGAGATTCCTCTCTTATCATTTGTGATTAGATCACCAAGATATATAAATGATAAGAGGTCATTATAATTTGTTCCTAGATTGAGAATGATATGAGACAGTATCAGTCCACGAATGACAAATCATTAAATATCCATAGTCAGAGTATTATCGAGATTGGACATCGATAAATACGTAAAAGACTAGTATTATACTTGTGCGCATTGTGAGGGCACAATGACATAGTTCTCATATATTTGGGTATAGGATACTCATGCAAATGTAATAGGAGGTTGTGTTTTACCGATGGTACGGGAAACAGCTTCGCTCTGGATAGACCCCACGGAATCCCATTAGTAGTATGACTATGTGTCTAGGGGAGTCCGCAATCAGGGTAGGTGTATTTGGTCTTAACCTGAGACTTGCACCGCTAATACTTATGACAATCCATATACTTTGGTTGAGGTCGTCCAGGGCTTTAAACGGTTCTGTGTACGCCAATTCTGGGTATATTGAGAATCATAGTGTGTTGGGTGTGATGTCAAGACGGAAGTATCACTCTAGTCATATGAAGATGATGATCACGTAGGATACGAAACTTGTTCTCTTATATGCTCGAGCTATCGGGATATTATGACTAGGTCATGTTTATCCGATTATAGAGACTAGTTACCAGACATCCGATATGTGCTTCGTACCGGGCAGACACAATTCCAGCCCCAGGCCTAGCACGTGATCATCTGATGCTGGATCGAAATACGCAATACTATGGTATACTACGCTTGATATAGTTCACATATTCATGTAAGGATATTTCTGGAGAATTGGGTAGGCATAGCGCTTTGCTAGAGGCCAACCTTGTCTTGTAAATCGGTATAAACGTAGTACGAGGTACTTACGTGTTCGGATAGTCCGACGACCGTATTTACTGCCAACATATCTGGGGATCTCATGGGTCGCTTTCCGAAGATTCACCGATGACATATGACTCGTACTTTATTAATCTGGGATTAATTTGATGAGAGAGAAAATTAATCTGGGATTAATTACGGAGATTTTTATCTGGGATAAAATATTAATTAATGAGAGAGAACGATTAATTTGGAATTAATCGATAAAATATATATTCGATATATTATACGAAATTGGATTTCGACGCGGAATTAAAATTGGATTTTAATTCGGGCGAACTAGTTAATTTAGAATTAATTCGTTAGCGACGTGAATAGTGATTTCGCTAGGCATAATCATTTAATTACATCGCAACTGAAAATTCGTTAATTTGGAATTAGCGAACCCGATCCCGGGATTATTTGCGAGCGCATTCGCATTTCGAATTCGAGTGCGGCATACAACTAAAATCGAGCGTCAAATCATAAATCACATTAAACGTCAAATCACATGTCACTTTGAGTGATGTGACAATTTGATTGATTGATTTGAGTGAATGATGTGGTAGTTGAAAAGCATTAATGGCTTTTTGCTTTTTGACTTTTTGGTAAAAGGAAAATGGTTTTGTGTATTTGTTATTTTTTGATTTTTGGAAAATCAAATATATAAATATAAAACATTTTCTTTTTCTTCTCTCTCTCTCTCTTTACCCATTTTCGGTCTTCTCATCTTTTCCCTCATTCTCTTTCACGGCTTGGAGCCATTTTCTTAATTCTGGTTCTGTCGAATGAAGAAGAGTAGCAAGAGAGTATTTTGTTACAAAATACAAAGTGCTAGCACACACTTGAATTATAAAAAGGTGATAGGGCAGTGAACACATGTGCATGGAATCATTTTTGAAGCTTGAAGCTTTGAGCTTCAATGGAGGTCTTCAATGGCCGAATCTTGGAGGCTTCAAGGAGACCAAAACCGAGCAGTCCACTGCAAGGAGAAACCACTGCCATATCTGTATTTTTGGTATAGAGATCGACATACCGGTCCCTTATCGGTGTCTATACAGGTGAGATCCTCTATTTTTCACACTCACCGGAACCGGCACGGACCTTACCGGTCCCATACCATTCACCATACTGGTGAACCAATGGAATGCATGGCTACTAGAACCGGCACAAACCAAACCGATCTCCATATCGATCACATACCGGTGAGCCTAATGGCTAGTTCCCTTAGTGGAACCAGCATGACCTAAATCGGTCATCATATCGATGTCCATATCAGTCAAGATCTTCATTGTGCCACTCTCTAGAATCGGCACAGATAATACCGATCCTCATATCGTTTGCCATACCAGTCTCACAGTCGGATTCTCCTAATGGTTATATTACCGTTAGAAACCAACATACCAGTCAACAGAGACTGTCATATAAGTTATTTATTGAAATAGAGAAAATTAACCTAAATGCTTAATTGGTAGTAAGAGCTAAAATCGGTAAAGTTTTTTTAATTCCGTATTTATTGGCGATAACCCAATTCACCCCCTCTTAGGAATATAGTATTATTGTCGCTAGTGCTTGTAGGAAATTTCACTTAGAAATATCTTATCTGTATATTTGGTATTAGCTCTCAGACTTAGGTACTTCTGCTAAAAATCACCAAAGTTATCTTTTTCAACTTTACTCATAGTTTACCTCTAGCTATTGGTCATACTACTTCTTACTGAGAATCTCCATAAGGCCCATACTCTCTCAAACACCTATCATACTTCCATTATTATTCCTTTCTAAGTTTTTTGCTTGGTTATTTAGCTTTCCTCATTATCTCTATTTCTTGAATTTCTTAAGTCCTCACTTCTTTGGAAACTCCATATTTTAACACATGTTATGGCATTTCTACCAATCATTTGGCTGGGATACTACACTTTAACTAATCTTGTATAAGTTGGGTACCTAAGCTATGGGAAATTCTGTATAAGTCAGGTATCTGTAGGAACGAAACATGATTTACTGCTATGCCTATGATGTTCGGAGACCATGACACTGTTGGGCTCGCAGCCCGTGGAGAGTATGGATTAGCCCGTGGGGGACTAAACTGGAGAATAAATGAGTCGCCACCCAATGTGAATTGGGAAAGGTTTAAGGCCGCACTCACCCCTTGCAAGGGAAGACCTCAAACCGTTGGATTCAGAATGGTCTCTTACTTATGCCAGTATAATGGACGGGTTCACACAATGGTAAAGCCAAGGCTTAATGCAATTCATGCATAAAAGCGAATAGAAATGTAATTCATGCAATCAAAATAATAATTATAATAATATGATTCCAAAAGCATATTAAATTAAAAAATACAATAGGCGATAACGAAAATTATAATAAACAATCAAAAGCAGGAAAAGCGTCAATAAATAAATAGTAAACAAAAGGGGAGTTAATCACGCATGTATGAGTATTTCTCAAGAGGCACGTGGAGTTGTATCTCAAGTACAGACCACACTACCATCTATTCGGATTCGACTACAGAATTTACCACTGGGTTTCCATCTAATATATCGCAAAGGATAATAACATACGTAATCATAAATGCAATGTAAACGGAAAAAAAATAATATAACCATGCATATACGTATAATTATCAACATGAAAAACATAAACAAAATAAAGGTGAAATAATAAAATAACAATAAAGTGAATAAATTGATAAAGAATAGAACACTAAATACATAAAAAAAAATAAATAACAAAATGTTGAAGAAAGAAAAGAATGTGACCAGAAATTCGATTGTCTTTGATGTAGGACTTCGCATACCCGGCTGGACGTATTTCATGTCCAGCTAGACATGCAGCGTCCGGACCTATAAAAATAAATACGACAAGGTTGCCCTCAGGTCTTACCTTTTAAGTTGCTTCCTCGGAAGTGCGTTAGGCCGTCGCCGGAAGGATCGAAGCTGGTTCGATGTTTGCTATTTCGTGTTGCTATTTTCTGGTCGCTAGTTGATGTTTTCTTGTTGCTGTTTTGATGTTTTATGGTTTATGTTTTTTGTTTGCTATTTCAAGTTTTTGTTGCTGTTTTGGTTGTTTTTAGCAGCTATTTTGGTTGTTTTTGGCTACTGCTTTGGATTGTTTTTTTATTACTATTTTGGTTATTTTTTGCTGCTATTTTTGGTTATTTTTGGGCACTTTTTTTGTTTTTGTTTTTTTTTTTTTGCGTTGTTTTAATGTTTTCTTTGTTGTTTTTCCTCGGTTAAAGACTGGAACCTTGGCCGGGTCTACAATGAAGGACTACTTTTGAAGGTTTTCCTCCATTCCGGCATTCATTTTCTGCAACTTCCGTAACTTTTCAGGTAGTGCCTCTATACGAGGCTCATCATCGGGCTCATGTAAAAATGCAATGCCTACAGTATCTTACTTTTGGGTTACTATGTGTTGCTTACTTTAACTTCTTACTCTTTTGAGACTTTTACTTTCTTGAAGGCTTTTTTCCCTACTATGAATCATGTTATCCCTTCTAGAATTGGCTAAACTTACTGTGACTACAAACTACTCCATCTCATTCAGGATATTACAATCTTTTTATTCTTATCTAGGTCATGTTGAGCTTCTAGGTTTGGCTGTCACACTATCTGTTTATCTTGTCTAATGCTCTTCTTTACTTATTCAACTGCTCATTGGGTCTTAAATTGGGGGTGAATACACTATTTCCTAGGAAATCTAAGAATACAAGTTTCTGTTAACTGTTTAAGTCCAATGATATTCTAGTTGGGTGTTCACATACTCACTGGGGTTGGAGTTACTAGACAAAAAAGTCATCACTCATTATATTAGGATCTACTCTGACTACTCTAAGTCTTAAGGTTTTCACAACCCTCATCAATTTTGCAGAGGTTTCCATTTGTGTTGATGTCTTTAAATTATGTTATTTATGCTATTATAGATACTAATCTTTTGAGATATACTCCGTCGGGGCCGCTTCTTTGACTGGTATTGCTGAAAGATGATGATCTAAATAGATTAGGACTTTATCTATCAGATTTTTAAATTAAGATAATTAATCATCTCTATTCACAACCTTCACTTATTTCCCTAAGGACCTGGGTTTGGGGATCTAAGATCTCTATACACTTTTGACATTTCTTGTCTATTGAAACTTTCATGTCTAATTCTGGGTTCTTGCTTCTTTTATCTTTCTGTCTATTCTTCATTACTCAAGAAACTTGCTAACTATAAGAGGTATTCAATGCTATCGGTCATACTTTAAGGAATTTTTCGGATGAGAGGAAGGGTCTATTAGGAAGGAAATAATTTTACGAGAAATGAAGGAACCGTTCTTAGGTTTTCCTCTTGCTCAGACTTATTCTATTTTTTTCACTATTATAAGTCCTCGCACTTCCTTACTTATTTGTTCTTGTATTGTTATCTTTTGTTGACTCTGGTTGCTTGAACATCTATATATTTTTCCTTATTTTCTTTTTATAGTTTTCTCTTTCTCTTCCTACTTTCCTGGATGGGTATCTTTAGAACTTTACTAATTCCTTATGTCTCTTTACTTTTCTGTTTTTGACCGCTTTAACCTCTATACATCTTTTCTTCATTTCTTATAGCTTTCTTTTCCCACTCCCTTAAGTAACAATTCTTAGCACTTGTATTTTCTAGCTTCATAGCTTAACTTGATCTTTTACTAATAGTACCGAATAATCATGGAATGATTCGTAACTAGAGTAAGAATTAGAGTTACTTATTGGGAAGAAATTCAAGTAGCCTTGAGAATGCTTACTAACGTGTCTATAAGACTTGAGAACGTACTCGATGATCAGATACTAGAGAGGTAGTTCCTCGTATATGGGTATCCTGGACATACTACATATATCAGACCTAGTACTCTGCCCTATGAAGTCACTGACTCCCTAAACCATGCTCTGATACCATCTTTGTAACATCCCCAATCCAGGAGATGCTACCGGCAGGAAATATGTCATACTATCCCCCTGAGCCTCTGACTTTCTAATAATATTAAACTCATCTCATGTATAAACTCAGGCATGAGACCGATGCTCAACTCAACATCATGAATGCATAATATTTTTTGAACTAAATACTCAAATTCACTATACATCATAACTTTAGTAATGAACACTTAAAACTCTTTACATGCATATTCTTTGCTAAACTAACTATATGTTACATGACATTCTCTCACACTGTTTGAACCGAACTCTAACTCGACCTGGTGGACCAAACCCTCTAGTGACTATTATTAGTATCCATCATCTCGAGCTCGTCCTTCAGAAATACCTATAAAATAGAGATACTGGGAGTGGGGGTTAGACCGTTTGAACGATCTAAGTGATTGGACAGTTTAAAAGTAGGTACCAAAAAGTATTTTTTTAAATCCATGGTTCTAGAACCCAATTTATCTTAAACCATATTCTCTAAAATCTCTTTCACTAACTGAAAACAACCTTCTTTCTTGAAAACTTTCTGAAATCTTCTTTTCCAGAAGTCTATTATAAACAGTTGTTTCTGAAAACCTTATTTCTATAAAAATTTTCTGTGTAAAAATATCTTTGCTGAAAATCTGTCTCTGAAAATTAATTTTGAAATATCTGTTTCTGAAAACTATATGTGAAAAACTTGACGCATGAGGTATTACATATCGCTGTCCCCTCAGACACCTAACTAGAGCCAGGAGTGCAAATCCATGACATTATGGCATTACGTATCATCGTCCCCTAATGTATGCCACTATATGTCCCCGAACCTAGTGGTCTTGGGGTGTTACGTATCACCGTCCCCCAAGCCACTGAACTAGAACTGGGGGTGCGGATCTATGCTACCGTTCAAGCTTTGAATCTAGGATCTATGGGAATCCGTCTTCCCTAGTACTGAACTAGGATCTGGGGGCGTTACGTATTGTCGTCCCCCCAGTCCTCTACATGTGAACATGTTCTCTTCATCAATTCCATATTTGAATCAAGTTACATACTGAAGTGGGTTTTCCCCCCATGCCTCGAAAATATAAAACCATGCTTTTGAAAATATATCTTTTTAAAAAATATCTGGATACATGCTTAATTATAATATAATGCAAAATAAATTTGTCTAACACCCTAAACTTAAAAAATGTAAAAGTCTGATATATATAAAAAAATCATAAAATTAAATCAACTAAAGAAAAATTGTGTCCACTCACTGATTTGGAATTTGGCTGGTGTAACTTCATTGCGCCTAAAGAATTTATGGTTCCTGCGATAACCTGACCAAGAAAACTTGAGAGCTCATCATTATTCCTTCATTGCTTTCATGAAAATGAAGAAAATTTTGAAGATTCTCCCCTCAAATAAACCTCACGTTTTTCACTTGTCAAAAGATGTATGAATAGTGCCTTATTTATAGGAAATATGGCTAATTTGTATGATAAAAATAGTGGTTGAAATTTTGCCACATGTCCCATTTCTAGTCCATTCTCAAAATTACTATAGCAGTTATGGAAATCATGATTTTTGACCTACTTCGGGTTCGAATTTGGATAAATATTTAACGTGAAAGTTATGAGTCTCGGTCTTATCTTTGTGACGATATAATATTCATAAGAATCAGAGTTTTCATGAAAAAGTTATGGCTCAAATACCATGGACTTTTCGGAGTGGAACATCATACCCTCTCATATCGGGATCTCGAAGAATTTATTGATTATCTCCCAAGTCATTTCATGAGTGTATAAGTGTTCAACCATAATTTATATTATGTAATATTCGTCTCAGAATGAAACAGTAGCCGAGATCACTAGTCGTCGAGATTACCGATCATTACATCTTCACTCTCAACTTCTACAACATTACTCAAGCAATAACAATAATAAGTATCTAAAATATCATCACTATCACCCTCAACATCACCTCATATTCATTATATAGACTCCATTTAATTTCATTCCTAAAGATTTAACAAATTGGGGTTTCTTACAATTATCATTCTCTTAATACAATAATCATTCAATCATCATCAATCTCTAGCCAACAACATGCTACAATTATCAAATCATCAAAATTCATTGTATCACAACCTGGGTTAATTTTTTTCCTTACCTTGAATCAAATTCTTCCTTCACAACTAGAGCCTCCAAGCTCTTTTTTCTTCTTTCTAAGCTTGATTTGGGTTGGATTCTCTCCATTCTCTTTCCAATTTCTTGTAAACTTGCAATTTTCCCTCCCTTTCTTCTTCTTCTTCTTCTTCCTTTCACGTTTTCTTCTTTCTCCAAATCTTGGGGATGTTTGAACAGTATCCAATTTTATACTATGGGCTATTTGTAATTGATAAAATTAGAGAAAAATTTAGAAACTTTGAGAATTTTCTAGAGTGGTCATCGGGTACAATTCATCTAAAATTTTGAGTTATATTTTATATCTATTTCTATTTCGAATTTGGAAAATAATTCAATACGGAAGTTGTAGGTCTCGATCTTATTATTCCGAAGATATAAAGTTTATAAAAATCAGAGATCGTCTGAAATATTTATGGCCCAAATACCATAAGCTGTCCGGAGTAGAATATTGTACAATTTCGTTTCGGAAATTCGAAGAATTTACCGATTGTGCTCAAAGTCATTTTATAAGTGCATATGTGTTCAAATATAATTAATATAATATATTAACAGTAGTCGAGATCATAAGATGTTACATTTTGAGACTTAACCTAAATTATGAAGTAAATGAAAAACGAAACTTTATATACTTAAGGGCTTGGCCGAAATTTTGGAGAAAAAAGAAAGAAGATATTTTCAATTTTTTCAAACAAAAATCAAGACGTCAAATCCAATTTGATAACCTTTATAGTAAATATGAAAGTCAAACATTTACACTTAATCACTTCATAACCAAAATATCACATTAGATATTTTATATTTTAATTACTTTAATTATTTAATAATTAAATAATTACTTAAATATAAATATCAAAATATATGTATTATATTTACTTTAAATAATCTAAATACATATATTAGTGATATATGTCAAATATTATAATTTGATAATTAATTAATGTGTATTTAATAAAATCATATATTAAATATAAATACAAATTAATTAGTAAATGACCAAAAGGCTCCATATGCATGTATCTTTCATTTAACTGTTAAACGATTTATGAATAATATGTTGTGCCAGTACTCTATCAGTATATTTCATTAGTGTGACTCTCTAAGTTCAGGTATATTCGTCACGAAATCAAATTTCGCATCCATATTTTACCCACCCCTAAATTATGGCGACCACAGATAAACTCGATGAACCATACAAGTGTTGAGTTTCTATTAGGTCCCAAGATCAAATCTAAGCATGAAACAATGAGTGAACACATCAACGAAGGTAGCGGAATACTTACATCGATCGGTTGAGTCGATTTGGAGACGATTCAAGCCCCCAAACTCACTGCCAAGGTGCGCCTGTTGCTGCAGTTTGTGCTCACTGGTTTGGCAGTTTCGGATCTCATTTCGAAGCTCCAAACTCCGTCGGATGGATCCCGGCTCATGGGTGAACCTCCCTAACACCTTCGCAATGTTCGCAAGTGTGCTAGCACTTGATTTCATCAAATGAAAATCACTCATTGGCCTCCCTAAAGCTCACGGCAGTGAGCTGTGAAGAAGAAAGGAAAACAGCCCCTTGGGCGTGAGTTGAGTGAGAGAGAAGGAGAGGAAAAAATGTAAAGGAATTAGTAAAAGCTTTTCTTAAAAGCCTTATATATTTTTCCAAAAAATATATATTAAAAACATTTACCATTTGATTAATTAAAATCAAAAATAAATATTTCCCTCCAAACACTATTCCACCTAAACACATCACTATTCACATGTCATTCAAGTCAAATCCACTTTATGTCATGTGTCAAGTCTTTCAATCAATCAATCACATCAATCAATCACATCACTCAAAGTGACATTTGATTTGACGCTTGATGTGACGATTGATTTGACGCTTGATGTGACTTGCGTCGCCGCACTCGAATTCGAAATACGAATGCGCTCGCAATCACACTCGGGCTCGGGTTCGCTAATTCTAAATTAACGATTTTTCCGTCGCGTCGCAATTAAGCGATTACGCCTAGCGAATTCACTATTCACGTCGCTAACGAATTAATTCTAAATTAATTCGTTCGCCCGAATTAAAATCTAATTTTAATTCCGCGTCGAAATCTAATTTCGTTTAATATATCGAATATATTAATTTAATCGATTAATTCCGAATTAATCGTTCTCTCTCTTTAGACGATATTTTATCCGAGATAAAATATCCCCGTAATTAATCCCAGATTAATTTTCTCTTTCTTCTGTATAATCCCAGATTATTAATGAGTACGAATTATGCGTCATCGGTGCATTATCGGGAAGCGACCCATGAGATCTCCGGATAAGTTGGCTATAAATACGGTCGTCGGTGTAACCGAATCACGTACGTACCAAGTACTACGTTCTACCGATTTACGAGACAAGGTCAACTCCTAGCAAAGCACCAAGTCATCCCAATTCTCCGGACATATCCTTTTAAGAATATTTAGATCTATATCAAGCGTAGTATACTCACGTATTGTGCATATCGGCCCAGTATCGGATAGTCACGTGTTAGGGCTGGGGCTGGATAAGTGTCTGCCCCGTCCGAAACACATATCGGATGTCTGGTAACTAGTCTCTATAATCGGATATTCATGACCTGGTCATAATATCACGATTGGATGCGCATCACTTAAGAGCACTAATACCGTATCCTGCGTGACATCATCTCCACTATGACTGGAGTGATACTTCCGTCTCGACATCACATCCAATACTCTACGACTCTCTGATAAACCCAGAAGTGGTAGACACAGAACCGGTTAAAGCCCCCAACCACCAAATCCAAAGTTTATCGATTATCGTAAGTATTAGCGATGCAAGTCTCAGGTTAAGACTATACACACCTACCTCGATTTCGGCCTCCCATAGACACATATTCATAATACCAATGGGATTCCGAAGGGGTCTATCCAGAGCGAAGCTGTTTCCCGTACCATCGGTGAAACACGACCTCCTATCGCACTTGCATAAGTCTCCAACACTTATATATATGAGAACTATGCCGTTGTGCCCTCACAACGCGCACAAGTGCAATACTAGCCTATTCCGCATTATCGATGTCCAGTCTCGATAATACTACGGCTAGGGATATTTAATGATTAATCCTTCGTGGACTGATACTGTCTCATATCATCTCAATCCAGGAACTAATCATAGGGACCTCTCTTCATTTATATATCTATGGTGATCTAATCACAAATGATGAGAGTGCAATTTCCTTGTTACATAGTTAATTTGCTACAACATCACAATGATCTGTGCAAATAGTGACGCTATGGGTCATATTATCCAACAATCTCCCACTTGGCACGTAGCGAGTCACTCAAGTGTTCCAACACTTGAACTATGTAAGGTTTGCTCAAATTGCTGAGGAAAGGTTTTCGTCAGCGGATTTGTTTGATTATCGTCTGACGCGATTTACACGATCATCACATCGCCACGATGTATGATCCGAACGAATCAGATGATATAGAAGTATATATCTGGATCGTCGATGAGACCTTTAATTCATTAGCATGTGCTGACGCCTAGTTCAGCTGCTAACAGAACTATATCTAATCTAATTAGATTTATGTTCGATCCAAATGGCTTCTTTTGCTGCCTTAGCTGCAGCAATAATCCGTATTTGTTGTTTATTCGGCAACAGTTATCTTGCTTGGAAGATTTCCAGCTCACTATCCCGTTATTCAAACTTTATAGTACCGTAGTATTTAATAGTTTGGAAACTTGTAGCGGTGATCCCAGTCACTTCAAGTTCTCCTTCTCCATAGTTTAAGACAGCATCTTTAGTTCTCTAAGATACTAACAGATGTTCTCAATTTCAATTAGTGACTATCACTAGGATTGACCCGATTGTGACTCCATATGCTCGAAGCGTATGAGACACCAATACAAGTACATTTTAAATGTACGATTTCCCAGAGAGTGTTAACAAACTCCAAATCTATCCCAGTAGATCTTTATTCCTTGAATAAAGGTTGTTACTCCCCAAAATCCTACGGAGAATTTCTATTGAAAGAATATCTATGAAAGCCAAGCTTTCACCAATTGCATTATGGGAATTTCACTGTCAGTGCGTTCTCCCACTAATCTCCTTATATACACAAGAATTATTTCGTTTTGAGTCAAATCATAAACCATTATGATTATTCCAAAACGTCAGTTCCAAGAACCTTATGCTTGTTTCAATCCAAACATGGATCGAATAACCCGCAAACCTTGTTTGTCGGTTATATAAAATCGTCAGGATGTTGAAAACATCCTCCAAAAGGTTTCCTTTTCAGGAAAGCGATTTTGATTTATAACTGACACATTTCATAAATGAAATATACAGTTATTTTTAAGCATTTTCAAAATGGATTTACCATGGTAACAGGTAAAAGGTTGAACCGTTATTAACACAATGTTGATAACGATACCTTTCCGTCAAAAGCCCAGCTTTGTACGTTGGTATGTTGCCATCCATGTATGTCTTCCTTGAAGACGTTTAATGTACCAATAGGCACAATGCCTTGTGGTACAACAACTAGTATCCAAAATAGTTGTTATACATGAAATCCATTTCGGATTAATGGCACTTTGCCATAACAGGGAGTCGATACCTCGTATCACTTCCTCTAAACGTAGTCGGATGGTACACCTCCATAAGATTGAAATCTTAATGGGGCGAGATCAGAAACCCATACCCTAGGTTGTTTTCTGACTCTATCCGATCTACGAAGTTCTTGTGTATTTGAAGATTAATGGTATAGATTCATCATAGATGAACTATTTGTGTTCCATTAAGGACTTCGTGCCTTGAACAGTGTTACTCCGATTTTCATCGAGTATCACTATCCTCCCACTGACCACTGCATATCGGTATTCCTCTCAGGAAAACCGCATGGTGAGCAACAATTAAATTGTTCTCATGTGGGATTTATAAGCACTATACTCAAGGTTTCCTTTAGGATAACCTATATAGGCACTTATCCAATTTGGGTCTTTAGTTTGGTATAAACCAAACGTTATGCCTGGCATACCCAAATTATCAGGAATGAGAAACCCCGTTTCTTTCCTGTTCATATCCTATATGATATCTGTCAAACAGATTTATATGGAACCTTATTCTAAATAAGTTTTGCACTGTTAATACATGTCCCTTTGAAGGAAACAGTAGCTCAGAGCGACTCGTGATAAACCTTATCATGTCCAACAAAATTCGGTTTTGGTTCGGACACACCGTCTAACTGACGTGTCACGGAAGGAGTCCTTATATGAAAGAAAACCGTACTCTTTCATGTACGTATGAAACTTACTGCTTAAGTAATTTCCATTACGGTCTAACCGTGGCGGAATAATACTATAGCCGATCTGTTTCTCTATTTCGTGTCGAAACTCTAAAGTTTCCGATTTGTGTTCTTCAAAAGAAACACATAACGATAACGTGATGCTACATCCGTTAAGGTCACGAAATATTCATGTTCACTTCTAGCCTAGCTAGATATGGGCCCACTAACTTCACCATGAATAGGGCTAACAGATCGGTGGCCCTTTTACTATTACCAAGTAAATAGTATTTTAGGTATTTAACCTAATAAACTAGATTCGCAGACCTTATTTGATTAGTCAAATCAGTACCCACCCACTCTTCAAAAGTGTGGATATACGATTCTCGTTTAATTGTGTCCTAGACAACAATGCCACAAATAAGTCTCATTGATCAAATCAATTTGAGCTATTTATTTGTCATTTTATATGTTTGAGATTTTATATTCAAAATATAAATTATGTTATTAACATCTAATGTATTTATCTCAGTATCATCTTTATAATAAAACACTTTAGTGTTCTAGAATATAAAGGTTTTTATCCGCAACGGATTAAACACACTGATATAGAGATAATGTCTCTAGTCAAACTAGTTACATTATAACATTTCCAAATTTAAGTACATACCCAAAGGGTAGTTCCTAAATTTAGGTATCTACGGTCGAAACAGCGACTTTCGTCCCGTTTCCGATTCGCAGAGAAATCTCGGCTTGAAGTCAGTATCCAGCTCACAAGCGGATTCTGAACATCAATACATATATGTATTATGTACCACACTAAGTATTTAAAATCCAATTTTAATACTCGTAGTGAACATTACTTTGACAAGTATTTTCAAAGTTAGAGCCTCGCCATTTCTTTAATTCCTTCGTGTCTTCCATATCTAAATGGTAGTCCCTTGGGATATGTTAATTATCTTTTCAATATTTCACAAACCTTTGGCCAAGCCTTGGGTTTCGGAATATCGAAACGATGTGCACCTAGTGCTACATGTCCAATTGCAAAATTTTGACTTTTCTCAACTAGAATAGTCAATTAATTCTCCAAGAATTATTAATTGCAATTTTAATACTTTTAAATCTAATGATAGATTTATTATAAGTATATTAATTAAGCACTAAAGTTATCATCACATAAATCTTCCAAAGACTTTATGCTCTACTATTTGCTTAATTATAGGCTTAGTCATAATAAGTTATTTTATCAAATAAATTAACCTATTATTTATTCCCAATTGAATATTAAATCATTTAAAACATTTAATCCCAAGGATTATATATTTTAAATATTTAACTTTTTCAATTCTTTCTTGATTTTATTAGTCCAACTATTTAATCAATTTAATAAGGTACTATTTATTATAATGATTACAATAATCCAATTATTTAATCAACTATAATTTTAATATTGATTACTATAATCCAATTATAAAATCAACTATCATTTTAATTCAATTATATTGATTACTATAATCTAATTATAAAATCAACTATATATTGAATAAGTTTGTATATAGTCCAACTATATATATTTTTAAAACAACGTAAAATATTGACGAATGATATTTATTTGAGCGTGTATGGCGAGTAATTGAACGAATGTTGCAAATTCAATACTTGCCTCCCACTATTTTTCGTCGAGTCTCTAACCCTCTGTGGAGTACTCGGGAAACCGCGTTTCCTAGTGGGCTAGGATCCTGTCAAATAACATACAACCTTGACTTTGGCCAACAAGCTGTATGCTACTTAACCAGGTAGATCTCACAGATCAATTGGATCCAATCCAATTCCCAGATCCGGTTAGGTGGACATCCAAGTCCTAAACATATTACATATGCCAATGTATCTAATACATTTTCTAACCTTATCCTCCGAATCATCTAGGCCTTGGCTTTGGCACAACAAACCTAATGACTCCAGTTAAGCGGGACCCATTGACAAGGAAAGTTTCGTAATCAATGTCTTTGGACAAGAATTGATCTTGACTTTGGCCAACAAATCACAACTTGGACTAGACACCGATGTGGAACAAAACTCTCATGATTCAAATACATCTAATTGACATGGTCTTGACTTTGGCCAACAAACCAATGCCAATCAGATCTTGAACAAGAATCATTCAACGGAAGGATAATCGCTTAATATTAAAACGAGGGTTTTTCGCGTGAAAATTGGCTACCAATTTAATTATCTTTGTTAGGTCTCATCATCATACACCCTTAGACATGCATTCTAAATACACAATAAAGCGAGTATGAAATAAAATAATAATGATATGCGGATGGATATTTAACACATTGATCCTAGATCAAATCTCTCCCTTTCTCACTCAAGCTAGCACTAGTATTACTTCTACCCGTTACACTACACTTCTAAAGAAACCTCATATACATAGAGGGGAATAGGTGAGAAGAGAATACAAGAGAAAGAAGGTGATAAGGCTGGACACGCAGGTCCAATTTAATAAATCGAATTTATTACAACAATTTCTAAAATTGCCCACCCATCTAATATCCATCCGATATACATTATTCATTCAACACAACCAAGTATTCACACATATAAGCATGCTATCAATCAATCTAATCAAATTAATAATCTGATAATTTAGTGATCATCCAATGTTCAAACAACGATTTGATTTTGATCGAGTCAAACTCGTTTTTGCGAATAAGTACTTAAAGTACGAATTCATGAATTAAATTAAACTACATTATTAAATCTAATTTAACATGTACTTAATACTAATTCACTATTCAATTCCAAATTAAATATTACACTTTTATTTAATAAACCTTTTACGATTTAAATTCCAAATCTAATCGTAACGCGTCTCAAAGACCGATTAACGTCCAACGTCAATTCAATTAAAGTCCAATGGGCTTTTGATTGATTTCTTAAGGGTGGACTTTTGGTCAACTCGGGTCAAACCGATAACCAAAGCCCAATCCGGGATTTACCCCATAAGCCCATAAAATCAATTGGCCCATTAGGCCCAATTGAACTTTAAAGGTTCATTAAGTCGCATTTGGGCTTTATGGTTAAGGTTTTAGGCCCAATGGATCCAATCCATTTGGCCTAAACCAAACTTGATAAATCAAGTCCAATAGGCCCAATTACAACATTAAAAGCCCAAATCCAATTTAAAGACTAAATAATTAAATTACATGAATCCAATCCGCAACTTAATTACCTAAAGTGCATTACATGATCAATGACCTAAATCAACATTTCTAAAAACCAAATTAGTCCAATTAATCATGCTTGATTCATTATCACATGTCCAACACATAAATTGAAAAATCAAACCCATTTACATGCTCTTTAGTCTCGGCCAAAAGAGGGATTTTGTGTCCGATTCGGTTTCGATCCAATCGAACCACAATCGACATCAAATCACCATCCTAAATGATTTCATACACATCCAATATCACAAAATCAAAAATGCCAAGACATTAGGGGCATTATCCAATTCGGCCAAGGTAAGGTTTTTGGGGATTTTTGTCCGATTCGATATCCAATCCAATTCGATTCAAATTAACGTCAACCTAATCGATTCTAACTCATCAAATGAATTAAAAATCAAAAAATCCAAGATCCCAAAAGTCATCAACATTCGGCCAAGAGGAAATAATTGGGGAAAATGTTCCAAATCAATTTTCATCAAATTAGTCCAACCAAAATGAAATTAAACATGTTATAAGCATACTCAAACAAACAATTCATTCAAATCATGCTCAAATCACATTTACCCAAATTTTAAATCCCTAAAATTTCATGCTTGCAACTATAGCTCTTGATGCCATTGTTGAGTTTCTATTAGGTCCCAAGATCAAATCTAAGCATGAAACAATGAGTGAACACATCAACGAAGGTAGCGGAATACTTACATCGATCGGTTGAGTCGATTTGGAGACGATTCAAGCCCCCAAACTCACTGCCAAGGTGCGCCTGTTGCTGCAGTTTGTGCTCACTGGTTTGGCAGTTTCGGATCTCATTTCGAGCTCCAAACTCCGTCGGATGGATCCCGGCTCATGGGTGAACCTCCCTAACACCTTCGCAATGTTCGCAAGTGTGCTAGCACTTGATTTCATCAAATGAAAATCACTCTTGGCCTCCCTAAAGCTCACGGCAGTGAGCTGTGAAGAAGAAAGGAAAACAGCCCCTTGGGCGTGAGTTGAGTGAGAGAGAAGGAGAGAAAAATGTAAAGGAATTAGTAAAAGCTTTTCTAAAAGCCTTATATTTTTTCCAAAAATATATATTAAAAACATTTACCATTTGATTATTAAAATCAAAAATAAATTTTTCCCTCCAAACACTATTCCACCTAACACATCACTATTCACATGTCATTCAAGTCAAATCCACTTTTGTCATGTGTCAAGTCTTTCAATCAATCAATCACATCAATCAATCACATCACTCAAAGTGACATTTGATTTGACGCTTGATGTGACGATTGATTTGACGCTTGATGTGACTTGCGTCGCCGCACTCGAATTCGAAATACGAATGCGCTCGCAATCACACTCGGGCTCGGGTTCGCTAATTCTAAATTAACGATTTTTCCGTCGCGTCGCAATTAAGCGATTACGCCTAGCGAATTCACTATTCACGTCGCTAACGAATTAATTCTAAATTAATTCGTTCGCCCGAATTAAAATCTAATTTTAATTCCGCGTCGAAATCTAATTTCGTTTAATATATCGAATATATTAATTTAATCGATTAATTCCGAATTAATCGTTCTCTCTCTTTAGACGATATTTTATCCGAGATAAAATATCCCCGTAATTAATCCCAGATTAATTTTCTCTTTCTTCTTATAATCCCAGATTATTAATGAGTGCGAATTATGCGTCATCGGTGCATTATCGGGAAGCGACCCATGAGATCTCCAGATAAGTTGGCTATAAATACGGTCGTCGGTGTAACCGAATCACGTACGTACCAAGTACTACGTTCTACCGATTTACGAGACAAGGTCAACTCCTAGCAAAGCACCAAGTCATCCCAATTCTCCGGACATATCCTTTTAAGAATATTTAGATCTATATCAAGCGTAGTATACTCACGTATTGTGCATATCGGCCCAGTATCGGATAGTCACGTGTTAGGGCTTGGGCTGGATAAGTGTCTGCCCCGTCCGAAACACATATCGGATGTCTGGTAACTAGTCTCTATAATCGGATATTCATGACCTGGTCATAATATCACGATTGGATGCGCATCACTTAAGAGCACTAATACCGTATCCTGCGTGACATCATCTCCACTATGACTGGAGTGATACTTCCGTCTCGACATCACATCCAATACTCTACGACTCTCTGATAAACCCAGAAGTGGTAGACACAGAACCGTTAAAGCCCCCAACCACCAAATCCAAAGTTTATCGATTATCGTAAGTATTAGCGATGCAAGTCTCAGGTTAAGACTATACACACCTACCTCGATTTCGGCCTCCCATAGACACATATTCATAATACCAATGGGATTCCGAAGGGTCTATCCAGAGCGAAGCTGTTTCCCGTACCATCGGTGAAACACGACCTCCTATCGCACTTGCATAAGTCTCCAACACTTATATATATGAGAACTATGCCGTTGTGCCCTCACAACGCGCACAAGTGCAATACTAGCCTATTCCGCATTATCGATGTCCAGTCTCGATAATACTACGGCTAGGGATATTTAATGATTAATCCTTCGTGGACTGATACTGTCTCATATCATCTCAATCCAGGAACTAATCATAGGGACCTCTCTTCATTTATATATCTATGGATCTAATCACAAATGATGAGAGTGCAATTTCCTTGTTACATAGTTAATTTGCTACAACATCACAATGATCTGTGCAAATAGTGACGCTATGGGTCATATTATCCAACAACAAGTCGAGATCATTGCATATGTATAATCCTTCTAACACTGGTATCCAGATTATTCTAGAGATATAGCTATAAACGTCAAATATCTATAGATATAATCATGTCGATGTTTCTATTAGCAATCTTTTAATAATACTTAGAACTCACTTTGACAGTGTACTACGGGCCCATGGATTTAACAGACTCCCATATTGAATATCTATGCTTTATACACAGACCTGTCGGATTCTATCTTCGCACACACAAGATATCCTGAGGATCAATCCACACCCAACGAATAGGCGGAGGTTTGACCTAAATAGATCGATGACGTGACTTTCATCAAAGTGTGGAGGGTATCTCATATATCAACAGTGGTATCTCAAGTCAAAGAATCATTAAGAATCTTTGGTGAGTCGTTTAGTGTTTATCCAATATAAACACCTACATTTCTATAGGAGTCTCCAAGTCTCATGATTTATTAAGAAATCATTGGAATTTAAGATTCCAATATACGCATGTACCGGTTTCTCAGTGGGTTTACTTACTGACAAAGTAATTGTAAAACTTCGACCATAAACTGTTTAAGAAATGACACTGTTATAATACAACTCAATGTCAATTGCGATGCTTTTGCAACTGCATCATAACTAATCATTCTAAGATCAATTACATCTTTACCATATATAAAGAGATGTTATATTATAGAAACTGTTTATTTTATTCATAATAAAATATTTACAAAAATATTTAAGGGAAATACATAAGAAATTAGCGCTCCGAGCACCACCCCTAACAAAATGCGGTGATAATATTTGTCTATAACAAGTCCAGTTAGGTACTCAATTAGCCAAATATATAAAACCAGCCATATAGACGGTACCGTAGTGTCTATAATTAATCTAGATCTTTAATATTCCACTCTCTCTCATTTACGAGATTCAAATATTATCTGGTGTCAATCGGGGACTGTCTACAGCTAGTCAATGGTCCTAAATAAACTAGAAAGAGTATTAATTTTATTTGAGAAATTAACAATTTAAAAAATATAATACAAATAAAAATCACATATATTTTCATATCACTAACTTCACCATTTACCCCAGCATGATAAAAATTAGCAGAACAAGATATAAATAAAAAAATATTTATAATTTTATTAATAAAAAATTAAATTACAAAAAGGAAAAATACACAAAAGAGCTTATCTCACAAAATCTCAGAGAGACATGTGGAAATTTTCTGAAGAAAATAAGATTGATCGACACATTTCCCTTGTAAAATTGCAAGAAGTCTCTCTCTCACTTTTTTTTTTGGCGTCTTATTATTTGTCAAAGCATGCAAATTTCTTTGCATGCTTTGACAGTCCTCCACCTTCAAGGTGGAGGAAAATTTATTTTTTTATTTATTTTTTATTTTTTATTTTTTGTCTTTTCTTGTTTGTTTGTGTTTTTAATAATTATATATAACACACTTTGAAAACTTCAGAACTAGAAAATCTTATAGACATCAAAGTTATAGATATTTGAGTTTTCTTTCATCTCGAACTAGAATCGCCTTAATCCAATATCGGAGTAAAACGTTATAGACAAAATACGAAAATTACGCAAGGTTGGAATTTTTGAAATGGTACACTGGTAGAATGCCATTTAAGTTTTTGGCCTCCAAAATCCAAATGTCACGTCCATTTTTGTAATTATGCATCCAAAGTGTTATTTCACCTAAATGAGAAATAAAAATCATAATAAAAATATATAAAATATAAATTTAATTATTATTTCACAAGTGTGCTAAATTAAGTGGATTAATAAAACTTACAAGTGTAAAATGATTAATTTTTCTTTTAATAAATGTGTATTTTTTTTAGTGTCAATCATTAATTATTGTCCTTGCAAGTTAACCGATCTCTTTTAATCTTGAAAAGTCAATTATAGAAAGCAAATCTCTATTTAAACCTCATACTTTACAATGAATAGGAGATTTAGAAAGTAAATAGATTTTTTTTATTTCTTTTTCTATTATAAATAATAATTTTTTTTTATTTGTTTGTAGTTTTATTTTAAATGACAATGGCTGAGAAATAAATAAGAAAAATTGGCCCATTTAAGAATATTTCAAGCCAAATATAAATAATATAATTAAATATGTTAATAAAAAATATAGGAAGAAAATTTTAAAGCCTAGCAGTGCCTTATAATAGGTCCACCCATGATATTATACACTAAAAAATGAATTTTATATGAATTCGGGACTTTAATTTTGATAAAATTTGGGAACACCAAACCGACCACCTTTGGTGAATTTCCTCATGGCATATAAAATATTAAAATTTCATAGACTAAAAAAATTATAAATTTAATGGTGCAAAACTCACAACAAAACCCTTGTAGGAGTCTCTTTGATCAAATGACTCCTTTAATTATTATTCGAGTCTTCTTGTATGTCGTGCGAGCACATTTTCGTCAAAGGTTTGACTCTTCTTGTGTGTTGTGAGCAAATTTTCTTTTCTTTATTGGGCCTCAAATCCGATACATGTCCCAACAGATTCCTTATACACACATTTAGCTCCCAATAATCTTTTGATAGGCATATTTCTGAGCTAGACTTCAACTCTAATATTTCGAGCAGATGAATCCCAACATTAAGGGAGGTATTTAATTGGAATTCTAAAAGATTATTTGGGTTACATAATTTTGTGGTATTCAATTAAGGTTTTAAATAATCTAAAAAAATTTATGGTATTACAATAAGACTATTATGATTTTTTAACGACGGTATCCAAATCTAGTGGTATCAATTAAGACTTTAAAACATGTAATAAAAAATCTTATGGTATTGAAAAATTTACTTATTTTGAAGGATTTTTTTATATGTGTGATTGTGTGAGAATTTTTAGTGGAAAAAATATAAATATCAAACTTGGTGTGAGAATTTTTAGTGGAAAATATAAATATCAAATCCTATAAAAAAAAAAAATCTTACCTAACACATCAACTTTGGCATGAGTTTTTTTGGTTGTTAGAGAAGAGAAGATGAACATACAAGTTAACTCTTCATGAATAAGGTACTTACTTATTAGTAATTTCTTCTATTTACAGTCTGTGTAGTATAAATTTCTCTTTTCTTTCATACATAAAAGTCAAAACTTTTAGTTCAATTTCCTGTGAAATCAGATCCAAACGAATTATACTTGAAAATTCGCGATTAGCCTAGGGTCTCATCATATACGAAATTTATCACAAATAATCAAGACAATACCTAATTAATGTGTCTATGGAAATTCAATAAGCAACCACAATATCCAACAATAATAATATCCCAATATCAATCAAAGCAAAATATAAATTGTGGAAAATTAAATCAATCACATAAAATCAACACAAGTAATTTTGGGGACGAAGTGGAAAACTCGTGCGAGTAAAAACCACTTCGGGTATATCGGTTACCAGCCTAATCACTATATAGAGAATAACCTTACAGCGATGATCAAGACCTATGGTGGCAACTCCACTGACTCAAGTACCTCAATATTGTAAGAACTCAAGGAAACTCCTCAAGCCCGCGACCCACGGTTTTCTTCAGAACCTCTGAAGTCTATGAGTAGATTGTATCACCTCTGACACCGGAACTCTGACTACCAAACTTCCTCCTAAAGAACTCTAAAGGGTTAGGAATTTTGGGTTAAGTTGTGTTGAGGGTTATTGTGGGACACAGAAACTGACGACGCTTGCTGTTCTAGACTCAGGGCCTAGTTGGAGTACGGAGTAGTCCGCGGGGGACTAAACCGGAGAATAATGGAGTTGCCACCCGCTGTGAACCAGGAAAATAGTTTAAGGCCGCACTCACCCCTCGCAAGGGAAGACCTCAAACCGTTGGGTTCGGAATGGTCCCTTACTTATGCCACTTGTGATGATATAATTTGTGCAATAAATCAACGAGTCTACTCAATAATCATGCTCAAGGGTATTTAGATCTAACATGTATTCGCTAAATAAATCTTATTCTAAGTTTGCATGCTTGAAAGTAAGTCTTTAAACGACAAACATAATTCCACACAATGAGCATATTAAACCATAGAATAAACGAATCACTATTCAAACATAAACCTAAACTAATCAAAATATCATGCTAAAAAGAAACATAATCATGCTTTGAAAATAAATAACAATTTAAATTAAATCATACTTCAAATAATAAATAAATAAACCTCTTAAAATCTAAGATGCTCAAATACACGTTTGGATGGAACGAAACATGTGTCTCTTGAGTGGTATGTGGCGTTGTATCCCGAGTACAAATCGCACTACCATCCATTCGGATTCAGCTACGGAATTTACGTCCGGGTTTCCATCCTATATACCACAAAAGGGAACACACGTTCCGCCCATCCAACAATCACATTATGCCTCACAGCGACTCTCATGCAATAATTTTAAGAAAAAATAAAATAAACGAAAGGTAGTAAGAAGGGCCCTCAGGTCTAACCTTTTTTTGTCGTCTCTCGAAAGCACGTTACACGGCCGTCAGAAGGGGTTGTTGCTCCGTAAATTTTCTGGTTCACTAATCCCATATTTTTCCTCTCGCTGTTCGCTGTTTAGGCTGCTATTTTTGCTCTGTTTCGCTGCTGTTTTTGTTGTATTTTTGAGTCACTTTTTAAAGGTAATTTAGGGACTATTTGGCGGTTGTCTGGACAGTTTCTGGGCAGTTTGGGGACTGTTTTCGTAGATTTGTTAGTCGGTGCTTGGTGGCTTCTTGTTTGGCGATGTGGGATCGAGAGGTGAGTGGCGAGTTGGCTACGTGTGTGTGTTCATTTAGTGGGCTGTGTCGGTCAGTAAAAGGGGGCAGCTGTTTGAGTGTCAGACATCTTGTTTGTTCGGTTATGCGGCTAAGATGTTAGGGTGCATGTGTTTATGTGTTGGGTTGTTAGTTTGCCATGCGGTAGAGGGTTGATGAGTGGGGTGTGGCTGGCTTATGTGCGTGCGTTAAAGGGAGGCTTGAGGGCATGTGTCATGAAGGAAGGGGCGTGTTGTGGCTTTTGAGGCTGGGTCGTGAAGAGGCAAGGGGCTGGTTCATGGACAAGGGCTTCTGTGTTTTGTTGATGCGCTGAATGGAGTCAAAAGAGGCCGCTGTTGATCTTTGTGGCTGCCGAGGGCTGGTAAAGTGTTGATATTTATGGCCGCCGAGGGCTGGTAAAGTGTTGATCTGTAGGGTATGTGGCGAGAGGAGGGTTTGTTTCAGTGTGTTTGATTTGTGAGAGATAGGTTTATTTGTTGCTTGTTTTTTATCGAGAGAGAATAATGCTTAGGGTTTATATTTTGTGTTTGATGCCGAGAGAGTAGAGGACAATTGTGAGGGTTGCTAATGGCGTGAAGTGGGTGGCCGTTTGGTTGAAGATGAGTCTTGGGGTTTCTGGTTTTTGTCCTTTGCCGGTCAGAGAGAAGGAGAGATAGAGAGTGGGCCGAGAGATCTTAGGGTTTATGTTTTTTGGGCGTGTCCAAGGAGGGTTAGGGTTTAGTTTGTTGTTTATATAGTGAGAGGGTAGGGTTAGGGTTGTGCTGGTTTTTTAAGGAAATAAAATAATTAATTACGTTTAATTTAATTATTAAGGCAATGAATTTTTCATTTTGGTGAGTGATTTATTTTAATTTGGAATTTAATTTGGAATTTAATTTAATTTAATTTGTGAATTTAATTTAATTAAGATTTCAATTTAATTAGTTTTGAATGTGATTTAATTTACTTAATTTAAGTTAATTAATTTGTTTTAATTTAATTTGTGAGATGTGTTTTAAATGTTTTCATTATTTTCGGATTGAGTTTGGTGTTGTTTTTCAAACGGAGTCCAGGTCCAACAAGCGAACTCGAAGCTAAACAAGCGAGTTAAATCCGACCAAATGCTAATTTCCAACTTTACCATTCCAACGTCCGTTTCCCGCGGCTTTCACAATCAAAGAGGTAGTGTCTCCATACGAGACTCATCATCGGGACTTATATGCAAAAATGCAGTGCCTACAGTCGCCCCCACATTGACGGGACTTGTGCAGTGTGTGACAATGACAATCCTATCAAATTACATGCAATGCATTTTCACTTACCTGGTTGCCAGCTGCCACCTGACTTGTGTGCTGCCCGAACTGAGTTGATATGGTGTAGTGAATATGTGGCGAGGCACCTCGACCTTTGGGCTTTGTTCCTGAACCACCGAATGTTAACTGTGCTGATGATGCAGTGGGCCCTACCGCCCTGTGACGCATCCCGGAACTGCAACCGACAACGAGGGCACCTCGACCCTGGGCACCTCGAACAATAGGGACCTCGCCCTCAAACTGA
>SKCR01050467.1:0-39635 GCA_019454045.1 Zanthoxylum bungeanum
TGATCGAAACCACAGTGAGAATTGATTACATCTCTGTAGTTTTTAGAAAATCCTCTAGATTTGTATTTTTTAGAGATTAAGATTTGTGATTAATAGGGTCTGCACTTTGTGTTGACCAGGACAAACTAAATATGATGGCTAGCATGATAATCCAAAGTACATTATCAATGAATTATGTCTGTAAGTTAATACTGTATACTGGATTTATCATGTTTGAATCATTAATTTTCTTGTTAGATTCGTTTTACGGTGTCGGATGACTCAAATTTTGTGACCACGGTCAATGGGTAGATCAACTATGATTCATTCATGAGATTGCTCTGGTATTCTAAAGCGTCAAGACTGCAAATTGATGATCAACTTTGGCACTGCCAAAAATTGACAGTACAGTAGAGTTGTGAATCTCCCAGTTCAGCAGTCAACTAAGAAATCCCACAATTTTAATGTTGTGGGGGCAGAAAAGTGAGCAGATGGGTCAGTTAATAAATCCCATCCTTGTCAAAAGTTTAGGTCCCACCGAGATTTGAACTCGGGTTACTGGATTCAGAGTCCAATGTCCTAACCACTAGACCATGGGACCACGTTGGTTGTAAATGCCCATGTTTGTTTTTTTATATCTCCACCCTCTTCCCAAGTAATTTCTGGTTACCAATCCAATTTTCTAACCAATAGATCAGGGGTCCTCGATGGCCCGTACATTCATATTTTAAAATGTATTTTTGGTTTTCATAACATAATTTTACAGTACTAATTATAACGACGGTGTACACATGGGACGCACATATCAGCAATGTTAATGTGTATTTGATGCAAAAGAATAAAATCCAAATGCAGTGCCACATCTTTTTCCAAATGCTTTCTATTTTTTATTCAAAAAGATTTTTTTTTTAAAAAAAATACTCTCTCAATAAAATTGACAGAAATTACTCTCTTAAATTGTTCAATCATTGAGATTTCATGACTGGGCCTCCCGTCCCATCCGTGTTGGTGGACTCTGATGGGTATTGTATAAACGGGCCGGCCCGTTAACCACCTCTGACAAGGCGCCCTACTTGATTGTCTTCTTTGAGTTTACTTGCTCATGTGAATATGTGATGCAGAGTCGTATGGTCTGACAATTCACTATTCACTAAAATAACAAAATTTTACCAATGTATTCAAAATCAAAACTCAGTATACAAATGAAGAAAAAAACAAAAGGAATGTAAATGGACAAAAAAATCAAGAACCTTTTATCATTTACACTTTAAAGAGAGGAAAAAAATCTACCTTCAGTATCTTTACTAACTGTATACTATTGACCCCACGTACTATACAGTGAGATGGAAGATGTACGAGGAGGGTAAGACAACTGTTAGAAAAAAATAAAACGAAAAAAATCTGTGAATTCATTCACGACTATCCACATATGACATAACCTTCTTGTCAAATGAATTTTCTTCTCCTATTTCTTCTGGAACTTTAGTGAGGCTATGAGTCAGTCAAGAGCTGCAGCTGTGCAGCTGCTTGAGAAAGAACATGACAATTGTATAGGGGTTAGCAAAATGGTACTACCAAACCTGGCGAAACGTCTTAATCACACCATAAACAGGTAATTTAAGTCATCCACTGTAAGGCGAGTCTGTTGACCACCGGTTTCGTCCTCTCCAAATGCAGAAGCAACCATCTCTCGCTTCCTTTGCTGCAAAAAGCCAAGCATTTCTAGTTAACAAACATTTCAAACAAGCAGCAGATATCATTGTAGGCAACATCTAGGTTTTTATGGAGATGTCAGATGTATAAGAACATGCAAGCAAGATTGTCATCGAGGCACCAAATATTCATTTGATCCCAAATTAATACCTCTAATGTCTCCCAGTCCATTAGATAATATTTATCGACATATAATCACTAATAAGGTTTTTCAAATTCAATCATCATAAACCAGAATTAATTGAGAAAAACAATGTCCTCATACTTGCTAAAATACTTCACCCATAAACAAACACCACCACCATCTAAGGACTAGGTCAAAAGGAGTAAACCAGATTCATCAAATCTCAGCTTCTACTCAGTAGCACCAAAATATCGTCTTCAAATGACTCCAGCATATAAGAAACCATTTTTCCAAGCTTACCTAATATGTACTGTCAACATCCTCTCTCTTAACATTTATTTAGAAAAATAAAAAATAAAATACAAGAAATTTTGACAATTAACAGCAGTACCTGCAAAGCCAAAATACGGTCTTCAACTGTATTTTTCACTGTTAATCGCAAAACTGTAACAGGACGAGTCTGCCCAATTCTATGTGCTCTATCAATTGCTTGATCTTCAGTGGTTGGGTTCCACCAAAGATCCAGAAGCAGAACATGGCAAGCAGCAACCATGTTCAGTCCAAGACTGGCAGCTTTCAAAGACATTATAATAACAGACACCTACTTGCCAAGGAATCAAATATTGGAAGAAATTTCAGATAGAATACAAATCTGTGGATAAAAATTCTCAAGACATTCAAAAATAATGAAACAGAATATTTAGGTCGTGAGACCACAAACCTCTGGGAGGGTGTTGAAGTCCTTTACAGCTTTATCTCTGGCAACAACTGACATTGTGCCGTCGAGTCTTCTGTACTGAATGGAACAATCTTTAAGACAAGCTTCAAGCAGATCCAACATCTTCGTCCACTGGGAAAACACTATTGCTTTCTCCCCACCTAACTTGATTGAATCAATCGAACATTTCTCAGTTATCAATTTTTTCTCAAAAGGAATATTATTAAGTGAGTTTTCTGCATGAAGGTCATTTAATTCTCCAGGGCAGGATGATGTGCTACCACTGAATGAACTCTGTAAAGAACTATTCATTGCTGTATGCTCCCTTGGTTTAGCCAGTGACTGAAGGACCTCAAGAGCAGCCTTAATTTTGGAGGAATTATACCAGAGACCCTCGGAACAAGGTTCTACTGCCTCAACAAATTTGGGATCAGAACAATCAGTGGAAACGTGCTGCCCAGGCTGCTGCTGTGAAAGAGAATTGTCTAGTGCAGCTTTGGAGAACAATGAAGACACGCTGAGTCGAATTTTGCAATTTTTTGTGGGGCATTGGTTATCATCACCAGTAAGGCGTTCACAGATGCATTGATTACAAAAAACATGACCACAGACTGACACAACAGCATCTTCAGGGGGATCCTACAGAAAAATAAATAAATTATCCGAATTAATATGGGATCATAGGTTATTTAAAAAGGATAAGTAATTCGTAGAAACAAATAGGGGATCAAAAATAAAAAATAAAATAACCACATACATTGCAGATGCCACAAATTGCCAATGAAGCTTCTAAGCAATTCAGAAGATACATTTGCTTTTCCCAAGGAAGGTTCTTTGCCATCTCAATTGAGGATCTCAATAAAGAATTAGAATCAAAACCCTTAACAAGAAAAGGGTGATCACAGGCTTGACGAAGGCGCAAAAGCATCAACAAAATGTTGACATAATTTTGCTTCACAGTTCCAGCAGCTGCATATTCCTGATCCACAGATTCAAACAATTACCAAAAGCAACTAAACATACATGCTGACTACATGGAAACAATATCACGAGGATTTAAAAAAAAATACCAAAAACCACTTTCAGTAAAACTATACCTTAAACTGATCACGAGAATCAATCTCTAGTTGGTTATAAAATTCACGTTCCTCGTCCGTAAAATCCACTTGTTTAAGCTTTATTACCTTAGGCGGCAAATTAATAATTGGTTCCCCATCAAGACAAGTGCCTACAGCAGATAATAATCAGTAATTGCAGTGACCTTCACATTAAAGCAAGCCTTGCAACAAGTCTCCAAGCAGTGAGTTACACATTAAACCAGAATTACTGATAGAATTGAAAATGTAAAAGCATTGAAATTAAACAGCTTTCAAAATGTTAGAAATTTCAAAACCCAGTTCTTCCCCAAATTTTTTTAAAGAGAACAGAAACAAAAAAAGAAAAGAAAAATGAGAGTTTAGTAGTCTCAGAATTCTCATACAACCACAGAAAGAACTTAAAACTATACAGGTACAGGTAATTCTTTTACAATCTTTTGACACTTTACACAATCCATTGTGTCAACAGCAAAATGAACCATTAAATCCCCTAAATTATACGAGAGATGAAAAACAATTAAAAAATTCTACGTCAAAAGAATAGGTTGAATCCCCAGTTAAGCATTAAGAGTGGCAACAGAGAATGAGAACTAAAGGCATCCAATAATTTTACGAAACCGGGGATAGGAAAGAAGGCTTTAATCGTTTAAAGGTTACATGAAACAATAACACCGACTTTAAGGATCACCAAACCATGAACAGAATAAAATGAACTTGCACCCCTATCTAGGGACAGATAAAATTAATGCACAAGACCACCCTCACCTTTGGTTCGACGTAGCATAATTGTTTTCAATACAGCTTGTAGCTTTTTATACCCTTTAACTGGATTCTTAGTGATTGGGACCTTTATCGTAGAACAGAATGACTTGTAGACAGAAAACGGATCATATCTGAGAAATCTAAAATAACTATAAAGATCATCAATTGCATTCTGAATAGGAGTTCCCGACAAGCACCACCTGCGTTTAGCGCGGAGACCCCAACAAGCCCTGGCAACTTGAGTTCTGTGATTCTTTATGCTCTGGGCCTCATCCAAAACAACCCTAAACCATCCCACTTTTGCAAGAGGTCCAGCAACAATCTCAAGCAGCAAACCATCTGAACCCTTCTTGTGCTTCGAACCCTTTCTATCAGAACTAGGCGGGTATTTTCTTTTATTGCTAGATGAACAATACATTGGAGGAAGATCCTCACCTTCAATCTTTATTTTCTCCTCATCGTCTTCTTTGTCAACAATGGGCGGCTTAGGGACCTCCATGCTGACAATTGAGTACGTTGTAATAACAACATCAAACTTGGCCAGCTCACATGGATCCTTAGTTCGATTGCTTCCATGGTATACCAGAACAGAGAGACTCCCTTTGCTTGTAACCTTATTGCGCAACTCCTCAGCCCATTGACGCAATACACTTGTAGGACAGACAACAAGGGTTCCGGCAGCTGGCCTTCCCTTTGCCTGCTCTGCAGAATTGAAACTTTTTGCTGAACTTCCATTTGAAACCCGATCAAGGTCATTAACTCGACTGTTGTCATTATCATCATCCAAATTTAGAGTTTCCAATTGACGTCCACTCACATTCTCTATTCTAAGAGATGCAGGCCTTTCCTTGAGAATAAGTGCAATCGTTGATATTGTTTTTCCCAGACCCTGAAAAGAGTGTAGTATTAAACCAGAAGAAAGTCAAATACATTTCACTGATGATCTACCATCAGGTGGGCATCACAAGTAAAGAATATAAGCAATCAACCTGATCATCTGCAAGAATCCCTCCTGAACAGTGCAAGCTAGATGTCTCCTTTTGAACCATCCATGACAAAGCAATTCGCTGTCCCCAAGAGATAGGGAGTGATTATAAATTGATTAGTGAATTATATTCGAGCTTCAATAATTCATTGACCAATTAACACTTCAATTATTCAGATAGCAGTTTATTTGAATTATCATAACCAGCAATAAAGAACCTGACCTCATAGGTTGTACTTAAGAGTTTATTCTCCCCTCAATCCCAATACCTCTATTAGCCTGGAAAATTGCTTCCACAAAAATATTTTCAATTTTTTAAACAAACTAAATACTTTGAAGTTGAAGGTAATTACAAAGACATCGCACATGTTTTTTTAATTTCATTAAAATTCTCTATACACGAGACCTTGCAAATGCTCATGCACTTCATTAAAGTGTTGTTATATCAGAGACCATGTGTCAATGTTGTTAATTTATCATCATCTAACATTATCACTAGAAGCCAAACAAATTGTTTTTCTTAAATTCTGTCTCTATGTTCATATCTTAAACTTAAATGAAGACTCTTTACCGGAGATAATAACCCTCATATATTATCCAAATTTTTTGAATAGACAAAAAGGAAAAACTCATACCTGATGTCTCAAAAGAGGCACTGCGAGAACACCATCAGGTGGACTAGCTTCAGATTTTGGCTGAGAAAGATCCTGTCATGTAAATTTCAATTACAAACAACAGCTACAAGGCAACACCACAATAAATGTGCAAAAATATGGAAACCATAGAGAGCACAGACAAGGATTTCGCTTATTGCTTTGTAAAACAAACTCTATGCTAACGAGAAATATCTTCATCGTTAACAAATGAAAACTGACATATATTGGGAAATGCTAAGCTAATACACAGCTTTTTGTGGAAGTTAGCAGCATTCAGTTCTTTCTGCTAAGGCAAAAAGTGGGGGAGGCAATAAGAGCTCTCCCCTTCAAGCTATGCGCAATCAAACTCAACTATGGCAGCTGATAAAGGAAAGGAAACAGAAAACTTAGGTTTACAACAAATATAAAGGGGGGAAATGTAAAGTAAAACCAGAATAAACAGAGAATTAAAAAAAATAGTAGCCACCCTTAGTATCTATCTCTCAAAGACTAATAACATCTTATGGAGAAGGGCTCCATGGCAAAGAGACAGGAGCTTGGTACATTCCACAAAAACAGATTTCATAAATTAACAAAAGCAAGCACAAGCATAAATAATCCCTAGCCAGCTGAACTAACCTGCAGAGCAACTTGAAAAATTAACCGCTCATCATGTGCCTTCAGCCTCATGCCTCCCAATCCAGTGTGAGGCACTCCAGGATAATTTGCAGAGTCACTAGATGAAGAGTTTTTTGACGTAACAACAGACTTTCCAAATGCAACTGAATGGTTTGAACATGCAGATCGATTCATCTTCAAAGTTTTTCCAAGTATTAGAGATTGATTAGGGAGTGCAGGTTGACTAATGTCTTCAAGAATACATATATCAGGGTCATCGTCAACATGAGATTTGCAATCTGAGGAATTACTCTGAATTGATTCTGGGCTCGATTTTGACATATGGGAAGCCATAACCATAGTTTTAGTTTCAGCCCTCAAGTCTGTCTTCATGCTTTCTACCTTATTTAATGTGGATGATTGGGCACATGCAAAATGTTGTCTCGAGTCATTCAAATTCAGACTTAAATGTCTTCCGTTAATGGGAGATCTAGAAGAACTGCCATCACTAATTTCTTGACAATGCCGGGCTCTCTTAGATTCAAGAATCAAGTCTTCATTCTCCTCCTTAGTGTCAACCACATGCTTCTGATTCAACAAAGATGTTGACAAACCAATGTCTTTGAAAGGCAAAGAATTTCCACCATAAAGGCAGGATGAATTTCTATTGACAACTTCATCATCTAGTTCACCAGAACCGCTCATCGTGTTCCCAGAGGCAAATAACTCATCATTCACTTCATCCTTTCGAGAATAGGTAAATGGTTGTACATATCCCTTTCCATCACCAAGTGTAGTACCAATATTTGGTAGAGAATTTCCATAGCTTGGTGAAACATGCTTACTACCTTCACGTTTAAAATCCTGTCTCTTTGCATCAAGAAAATCTATCACTGGCACCTCTGACGTGGATCCATTACCTATTCCACCAATAGTATTTAAACCCGTCCTACTAATTGAGAATGCAGTCTCAGTTGGAAACTCACCTACTTCATCCTTGGTGTTAGTTGCTGTTTCTTCATTGCTGGGAAACTGTTGGAAATTGAAACTACTAGGATCATCAAAAATTGTATCACCAGTATTGATGTAACAAGGCATAGCTGAATAATAGTCATCATCACTAATTATTTCAGAACTATGACAGACAGTGGAATCAGTAGAAGTCACATTATAAGAAGACATATCAGCATCTGTGTAAGGTACATCTCCAAAGGTATACAGGTTATTTTCAGGTCCTGAGGATCCAAACCTATTTCCTACCAAACCACCACAATGTCCATATTTTTCATCAAAATTCTCCATGATAGAGCTGGCTGCAGCACCTACAACTGGCAAAAAACATAAAAATCAGCAAGTTTAACACAGCTTTCTCCTATGTGTATATGAAGAATGAATGAAATGACCAAAAGAAACACGCTGAAATGTACAAGGTAAAAAGCTTACTCACATCTGGAATCAATTTGGCTCTCCAAATGCCCAAGTCCAGCTTTAGCCTCCAGGATATCAAAATCTATATTATTTCTGTTATCAAAAAAATGGCAACCATCTCCTTCAGAAAAACTAGAGGCTGTACTGCAACCAGGCATCTCAAATTGGGACATTCCAACCCTTTCCGGGCGGCAAGTCCCAGATGCTTGATGGAACCAATCACTAAAACTTGCAGAGCAGGTCTGCACAGGCGAGCACATTTGTTCGGTGGGTTCCAGCATGCTACTAAAATCACCTGAACCCCTGGTTCCGGCGCCTGAAGCTTCCAAGTCATATGGAGGGTAAAATACAATGTCTCTCACATCACCCTTACATCCTGAACAATAAACCAATAGTAGAAACATCCAACATGAGAAATTTGAGTATTTTATATTCCACTCAATCTCTAATAACACCTCAGATAACATCCACGTTTCTTTATTTCTTTTATGAGGAATAGGATAGATATCACAATCAATAAAGAAAAAAGAAAAAAATCCTATTATGTTATTTACCACTTTGAAGCTGAAAGTCACTGTGATTGCCCATATCCTGGACTGGCGCATCTTGTGAAGAATTCCTTGGCAACAGATTTCCTGGACTACTCTGCAATTCAAAACATTAAGTTCAGAATCCAGAAAGATAAAAGTTCTCTTTTTGAGAAGATTGATAATATATGATAAATGCTTTTAATATGAGTGTTCAGGCAACAATACAATTTTCAGCAAATTGAACTGTCTTCTCTACTAACAACTGACACATACGAAAAACATTCCTTACACTTCTGAATTCCAATGATAGGCATTCATCTTGTTTAACATTATTTTGCAAGTAGGTCCAACTGAAATTTTTTTCTATTTCCCTGTTCACTTCCCTTATGAACCCAGTTGGTTCGTATAGAAACAATACTATATATCAAAAAACTGTAAAACAGCAGATAATTCACTGCTTTAATTCAAAAGCCCAAAGTCAGGAACTTCCCCTTTTTCGTTATTTGTATTCATCAAATCAACTTACAAATACTAACAAACGCAACAAGTAACTAAACTTCAATAACAATCAAATTGGACAAAAAATTCACTAAGCCTAACACGATGTATCTTCCACAATTCAGTTAAACTAACACAAAATATAAACTGAATTCCCAATTCTAAACAGCAAAACGAACCGTTTCGATCAAATTCTCTGAAACAAAAACCCTACCTGCACACGACTAGGCTCTTTCTCCTCTTCAAGTATGCCTAACAACGTGTCCATATCGATCGACAAACCTTGGTCATCACCGAACTCATCAACGGCCGATAAATCGCCAACAGGCCAGCCATTATCCGCCATCATCGCCACAGTATAAAAAAATAACAAAAAAAAACCCTAATTTCTCCGAAATCGTTCGAAGTTCTAATTCCCGGCGTAGAATCCTCTAACTCTGAGATCCAAGCAGTACAAATCGCATCGACGACAGGAACTAGTTATAAAAATAAAATAAAAAAATCGAGTCTGCGAGATTGCTCGTCGAGAATGGATGCGGACTTTTTCTTGGGCGCACGTTTAAATTGGGGTCGGTTAATAAACCACTGGGTGGGTGCGCAGGTTAAGGACTTTTTTTTTTCGGGGAAAGATGCCGTCTGATTGGAGTTTAAGTAAAAGAGGTAGAATTTCTGATTATTTTAGATAATTCAAAATCTGAATATTGAATCTTGAATTCTATACCATCAAAAACATGTTTATTTGAAATAAATATATTTAATAATCAATCATTATATTTATAAAGCAACTCTTAAATGAAAAATTAGATAAAAATCTATATCTAATCTGGCCCAAGGATTCTGGGCAAGTGAATTGGGGCGACTTTTTCTTTGCGGTAAAATAAACTGGGACTGGGCAAGTGAACAGGGGTAAGGTTTCTTTTTTTCGTTTAAGAAAGTAGAGTTCACGCGTCATTAAAGTGTGTATTTATAACCTTCACACTCGTTGCAAAAATCTTATTCGCTTATTGATAACATAAATATCGTTAATTCAAGAATATTCCTGTTATATAATATCTAGAACGTGGTCATAATTTTGACGTATTAATTAGTAATTACGTAATTTATTATTTTAGATGCCTAACTTTGTACTATATAAAAAACAGGGAGCTTGAGAGTTGAATACACGCGCTGACAAACGAGTAAGATACCGAGGGATGATAGCCGAAATTTCGAGTGGGAATAGTTGAAGTCCTAGTGATACACGCCATTGACGATTCCATTACTTGGAGGGTGCACCGTTGTGGCATCGTCGGTGTCTTTAACATGAATGTTTGACCCATGAAAAATAAAATATGGCAGTTGCTTGTTGAATCTTTTGGTGTCCAACGAGAAACAACAAGTGTTTGACAGTTGGATCAGAGCAGGCAGCAGCCATTATCATGCTTTTTATTTCTTTATTATACGTTTGTTCGCAGAGTTGACCATTAATTATATTTTATTCAAAGACAATTTCACTGTACATATTGAGAGAATTTCCAGAAATTACAATCATAAAATGGACAATACAATTACTCAATTAGCATCATTGATTTGTAAGATTGCGGATACTGACATCATTTATAAAAAGGATATTATTATTTGTCCACTTAAATTTTTATTTAATCCATTGATTTTATTTATTATCTATTTTCCACCGAATTTTCTTATAAAATGATATTTTATACTGAAATGGTTAACACCGTTAATATGAAGGAATTAAAAGATGAAATTCCATGATTTTCAAAATTATCTGAAAAGATGATTTTACATCATTGATTTGTAAGATTGCACAAATACGAAAATCGTTTAAAAAAAATTGAAGACACGTGCACATTGGAAAATATTATAATATAAAATAATAAATATATATATAAACATAATTTTTTAAAATTGTAAATAAATATATATAAACATAACAGTAATATAGAGTATAAACACATTGCATTTCATGCTAAAAAAATTATCCAAATAATTTTGCACCTCACGACATCAATTACACGTGGCGCATGCTTTCTAACTTAATTAGTACCGAATAAATCTTTTCCGATGTTCGCAGGTCCATCGTTATCTACAATCAAATGCATTGATTTTGATGCGATTACTCGCTCCCAATCGTTACCAACGGCTTTGCTGCTAATCAATCTGAAAAGTTAAGATACGATTATGCAATATTTGGTCAGCTCACTTATATTTTCAATATAATATTTAAAAATTAATTTATATTTTCTAATAAAGGGTGTATTATTATTTTTTATTTAATGCATAGAAATATTTATGGGTGTGTCACTACTGTGTCCGAAGAGTTTACATGTCTATGTCGTTCAGGAAACACGAAACAGGGAGATGATGTGTATGGGCATTAGTTGTACGCACACCGACATAAATATGGATACGACACCCGTTAAAGAAATGTTAAATAAAATCAAATAACATGATTTTTAAAATTTTTTATTTGAAATAAATTTATAATATACAAAAATGGACATAAAAATAAAATAATTGATTTAAAAAAATATTAAAAAAACACAATTAAAATAATTATCTATTTTTAAAAAATTAATTAACTCAAAACATCAAATACATATTTTCCTCAACTATTCTTTGAATTTCGGTATTTAAAACATTTTCAACACATCGTGCTTTCAGCACTCTCTTTAAGCTGTCTAAATAACAGAAAAAATGAAATAGCTTCAGAACCAGTCTATACCCAGAAGAAAACCATGCAAGTCGTATACAGGTCTAACTTATGTTATAATTTATTTGCAACAGGACCTTAACACAAGAGCTTAGTGTAGGCATTGCATTTTTGCATGTGAAACCCGATGAGGAGTCTTATTTGGAGACAACTATCTCTTAAGTCGTGGAAGTCGCGGGAAACGGTCGTCGGAAGGGAATCGTCAAGAATTGACGTTTTGTTGGATTTAGTTCACGTGTTTAGCTTCGGGTTCGCTGTTGGATCTCCGTTTTAAAACTTAACCTTAGCCCAAGCCCATTAAGTCACATCCAAAGATAATTAAAACATTAAAATATATGTCACAAATTAAATTTAAATTAAATCTAAGTAAATTAAAACCAATTAAATTAAACACAAATTAAACTAAAATCAAATGAAATCAATTAAACTAAAATCAAATTAAATTAAATTAAATAACCAATTAATTAAATTTAATTCTTAATCTAAAAATCATAAACCAAATTAAACAAATCAATCACCAAAAATAAAGATATTATTGCCTAAAATATTCCAATCAAATCCCTCCCTAATTAATTGATTTTGCTTCCTTTCAAGATCCATGCAAACCCTAAATCACACTCTGACACTATAAAAACAAACCAAAACCAAGACACACGCTCTCCTTTTCTTCACGCCACTGACCTAGCAAGCAGATCACCCACGGAACCAACACATACCAAAAAAACCCTAGAACCCTCACGCCTCTCTTCCTCACAAATAACCCTTCAACGGAATCTGCCCATCTCTCGGCCATAACCAGAAGAAGAAACCAGCAGCCCTTCATTCAACACGGACAGCTCCATTCTATCCTTCCTCTCACGCCAAAAACCCTAATCTTCATTTGGCTCACGGCTGGCTCACTCTCTCTCGGCACCCTCCTTGACAGGACCTGCTTCACGCCTCCATCTCTCTCCTTGAACGAGCCCTCCTTCAGACGACCTTATTCACGCCTACAAACACAAGATCAGTGATGCAGTCTTGACTGAAACCCAGCTTTGACGTGAAGCAATAGCCAGGCAAGGGTAACAAGATCATGCTGCCTACAAACCCTAGCCCTTGAACCCCTGCATGCCACTGCCTTCCATTCAGCCACACACTCCACTTGAACCAGCAACAAACATTGCCGCCTCCCTCACGTAAGCCTTCACAAGCCTTTGATCCACTCACAAACTGCACAGATCAGCCACCTCACCCACTCACAAACCAGCCTGCTCGACGCCACACCACTGCCCAAACTGCCTACAAACACAGCAGCATATACCCTTCGCCTCAGCCTCCTTCACCAATCGACCACTCAACAAACTCACCTAACAGACTACCTCATACACAGATCCTCACCATGAACTCCACATGAAACAAACCGACACAAGAACAAACCCTAACGCCACTCACACAACCACGCATAAATCGCACTCAGGCCTTCTCTCTTCTGAATTCACGTCCAACAGACCATAAAGCACCACACTGCCTCACGTTGATAGCCACTCACGCTGCCTAAGCAAACAATTCATTCACGCCTCTAACGTCACGCACAGCACTCAGCCTAGCATCTGCCCACACTCCACACACTGCCATAAGCCACCTGCCCCTTGCACACACGCTCACGCACCTGGCCCTCATCAGCCCATCACTCAACTAGCCCACAGCACACATTGAACACACCCTGAAAAGCCGCATATCACCCCTGAAATTACCTCTAAAACGCGTCACAAATACCCCCTGAACTGCCTGAAATATTGCCCCAAACCGAGACAAAAATTGAGCAAAAACAGTCCCCTAATGCATCAAAACAGTGACCTGAAAATACATCAAAAAAACAGCAGCAAACGGAGTTAAAACGGCGACCAAAACGGTGAAACAGCGAGCTAAGACGTTAAACTAGTGAACCAGAAAAGTTGCGGAGTGATCACCCTTCCAACGGACGTGTAACGCCCTTTCGAGGAACGACAAAAGAGGTTAGACCTGAGGGCACCCTTTTATCTATTATCTTTCGTTTCTTTTATTTATTTTTAATATATTATTGCATGAGAGTCGTTTGAGGCATGATTGGATGAGCGGGATATGTGTTCCCTTTCGTGGTATATCGGATGGATACCCGTACGTAAATTCCATAGCCGATTCCGAATGGACGGTAGTATGGTCTGCACTCGGGATACAATGCCACGTACCACTTAAGATACACATATCTCGTCTCATCCAAATTTGTATTTGAGCATGTTATAGTCTTTAGGTTATTTGTTTATTATTTAAAGCATGATTTAATTTAGTTTGTCATTTATTTGTTAAAACATGTTTAGGTTGTTCTTTATGCATGTTCTTAGTTTATGATGCGTTTGGGTAATGATTTATACATGTTGATTTAATGGTTCAATATGCTTGTTATGTTACATTGCGTGGAATTAATTGGATGAATGTATGTTAGATCTAAATACCATTGAGCATGAATGTTGAATAGATCCGGTTAATTTATTGCACAAATCATATCATCACAAGTGACATAAGTAAGGGACCATTCCGAACCCAACGGTTTGAGGTCTTCCCTTGCGAGGGGTGAGTGCGGCCTTAAATCTTTGTCCCGGTTCACACCGGGTGGCGACTCCATGTTATTACGTACTTCCCAACTAGGCCGCGAGCCTAGAACAGCGTCGTCCGATTTCTGTTGTCTACAGTCTGAGCGACGCCGTTCCTAGGCTCGCGGCCTAGTTGGGAAGGATTACATAACATGGAGTCGCCACCCGGTGTGAACCGGGACAAAGATTTAAGGCCGCACTCACCCCTCGCAAGGGAAGACCTCAAACCGTTGGGTTCGGAATGGTCCCTTACTTATGCCACTTGTAATGAAAGGATTTATATAATAATTTAAACAAGCTGAAGTAACAATTATTTCTAGAGGTATCATGCTTCTAAAGTCACATTTATAAATTAAAATATGCGCCTAAATATACATGTATTTCATATATAAGATTGCATGCTTAACATATATCAAGATAGCAACTAACATACATCTTTACTTGCATATCATATTCAGGAAAAACACAAGCACACATATTAACCATACAAGCACACATGGTAACCATACAAGCACACGTGTGGGCACTTTTCAAGTGGTACGTGGAATTGTGGCCCAAGTACAGACCGCACTACCGTCCATTCGGAATCGGCTACGGAATTTACGTCTGGGTTTCCATCCGATATACCGCAAGAAATAATACCCAAATGTTATCATGACACGAGCATATGAATGGTAATACATTGACACATTTGCATAAGAAAGATCAACCAATAGGCAATCATGCATGAATATAATAAGACAGGCTCAGTTCAGTGTGTGCACGTTCGTGTAGCGTTCGTAACGCGTTCGAACGGAAATGAAACAGAATGCTCACGTTCGAGTAGCATTCGTAAACGTGTTCGAACGGAAATGAAACAGAATGTTCACGTTCGAGTAGTAGCGTTCGTAAACGCGTTCGAACGGAAATGAAACAGAATGCTCACGTTCGTATGGCGTTTGTTAACGCGTTCGAACGGAAATAAACAGAATACTCACGTTCGAGTAGCGTTCGTAAACGCGTTCGAACGGAGAGAGACCTGATGCATGATAAGGCAAAATGTATGCACGTTCGAGTTGCGTTTGCAAACGCGTTCGAACGGACACGGACCTGATGCATGAAATATGATGCAATACAGAAAATAAAAGGGCGCGGCGAAGCACTGCCGTAAAGGTGGCCTTTTGGGGCTCTTGATCTCTCAAAGAGAGGACCTTTAGACCACATACTAAGCCCATGCGCGTCACATCACACATACAAGAATAGAACCAATCATATCAACCAAGTATGCCCGATTGAACATATCTTACATCCAATCTGAACACACATCAACCGGCGCGGCAAGCATCGTGTGGAAAGGGCTTTTAGCCCTCCCCATAGAGGATCTCACAACACACTTACTAAGCCCATGCGCTCGATTGACTTATACATACGGAATAAAGATAACAATATCAAACTAAGTATGCCCGATTGAACGTATCTCGCGTCCAACCGAAAACATCAACCGACGCGGCGAAGTAGTGTCACGAAGGTGGCCTTTTCGGCTCTTTGTCTCCTAAATGGAGTACCTTTGGACTAACTCACTAAGCCCATGCGCTTGGTTGAATCATGCATATCTAACGACATATTGAGTTTAGGTAAAACAAACTAAATAAACAAGAACAACACAACAAAGAAAGATGGTGTCGTTGACCCAGCGGTACGTGGAATTGTGGCCCGAGTACAATCATATTACCGTCCATTCGGAATCGGCTATGAAATTTATGTCCGGGTTTTCCATCCGATATACCGCGAGAGTTGACACATCTCTCATTCATCCAATCCCACAACATACATCATACACACAACGGATACCACAAATACAGAAAATATAATCAAAATAAATGACTAGAAAATAAAAATGAGAATAAGTGTAAAGATACCCTCAGGTCTAACCTTTTAAGCCGTCTCTCGGACTCACGTTCCACGAAGATCGGAAGGGGATAAAGCTCCGTAACTTTTTTCTGTCCGCTGGTTCAACGTCCTAGCTCACTGTTTCGCTGCTTTGCTTACGATTCGAACTCCGTTCTGCTCCTATTCGGCTCCTGTTTTGCTGCTCACTGCACGGGCTACCTGTTTCAATGTTTTCAAAGAACTATTCCCAGTCGTGTGGGTTCTTAGTGCAATTAAAAGTGATTATTTTTAAGATTATCTATGTAGTTTTCTAAGTTACTGTTTTTTAAGGATTTGGGCTGCTGTGTTTGTGTGATTTTCGGTGATGTATGGAAGTTTAGAGGGGCTGGTTTTCGGTGGTGATTAGGGTGGTTATTTGTGGTAGATTCGGCTATGGAGGAGATGGTTGAGGTTCTTTTGTTCTCTTTTTGTGTGTGTAGGAAGTGTTTTCTCTTTTGTCTGTTTGGGGGTGTGTAGAGAGAGTCTAGAGAGATTTTGAGAGAGCTTGGGTGTGAATTGTGTTGTGTTAAGGAGCGGAATGGCCTTGGTTAGGGGTTGTTTATATAGAGAATGGCTAGGGTTTACAAGGGAAGGGATTTGTGCATTAAATTAGGATATGATTTAGTGGTTTAGCACAGGAAAGTCAAAGATTGGGGGGGACAAATTTTGGTTAGATTAGGAAGTCAATACTTTTAAATTGGTGGATATCTTATTGAATTAGGAAGTCAAATATATGATTGGCTTTAATTGGTTAAGATTGATTTTAATTAGGCAAATCTTAGTTTTAGTTTTAGTATATATATATTTGATTCATTTATTTTAGGCATGATTTTATTTTATGTTTTATTTAATTGGTAAATGATTTAAATGTTTTATTTTAATGTTTAATATTTAATTAATATTTAATTATTTAATTTGGGATGTGTTTTATGTCTTTGGGGAGCTAAATGGGCTGGGGTGTGAGGCTAGCAGCAAAACCAGAATTACCGGCTCCGTTCGAACGCCTCAATCGCACGCGGCACGAACGTCCGCAATCTGCACGAGGTTCGAACGAAGTAACGAACGCAGCACCAACGAAGACAGTGAGCTTATTTATTCTGAATTCCCCCCTTCCGATATCCGTTTCCCGCGGCTTTCATGACTCAAAAGGTAGTGCCTCCAAATGAGACTCATCATCGGGTTTCACATGCGAAAATGCAATGCCTACACTTAGAATACAATTAAATGAATTAATCGGATGATGCAGGGAGCGTACATGATTTAGAATCCATATATGCAGCGGAAATTTCTATAGATCGGTTGATTTGTTGCACTGAGAAGATCACCATCTGCTCCCCACTTCTTGATGGTGAGAAACTTACTCATCCTGATTAAGCTTTCTTATGCCTTATGCTTTATTCAAGCCAAAAGTCTCTCTCTCTCACCTCTTTACTCATTTGCTTACTCTCGGAAAAAATGAAATTCAGTACAATGAACTTCATATGTTTTTCCTTCTTTTATAATACATTTGCCAGGATATGAGATTTGATGTAAGGCTAATCATAATGCTTTACATCAAATCTCAATTAATGTATATAATAATGCAAAAGAGTGATTTGATGTAAAGCTTAACTTTATGCTTTATATCAAATCAATAATTTATAATAGAGAGAGAGAAGATTAATAAATCAAGACAGCTTATTGAGTAAGTTATGTAGGGGAGTGAGAGTGAGACCTTAGCTCACTAATTTATGGAGTGTAATGGGCTCACCCATCAAAAGCCCATAACAAATCAGAGCCCGCTCTAATATCCACACATCAAATAATATAGAGTTGCAGCTCACTTTATTAAATCAAACAATTGGGCTTCACAGTTTCTATTACAAACCAATTATCTTAGCGCTTTATATTAAAACATGTATCACAATTAATATAAGCTCATAATTAGAATAAAATATTCTAACATTCTCCCACATGAGCGATATCAATTGTGGATGTTTTAATGCTAAGAAAATTTTATGGATCCAAAATTGGTTCAGAAACAACTCTAGTAAACCATTCCGTCCAATAAGATCGTAGATATAGAATCATGATGGCGGTACCTACATTATAATGCAACATAGTCCTTTCCATGGTCACGTATATCAAACAACCTTATCGACATGAACAAGATGTGATAGAGCAGTAAGATACAATAGCACTCACTTTATGATCTAAAATACATGTGTTATTTTCTCTTATCGGTCCCCAATTTCTCTACCTTATGCAGCCCAAGCCACATGGAAATCAAGACTTAAATATAAGCATGGATGTCTTCTATTATCCCAAGATAAACTTTACGTGTCACAAGACATACCAACAAGGCTTTATAAATTTATGCCACCAGCCAATGTTATGATTGACACTCATCATAAGACTTCACTCAATGATATATCAAACAATAAACATTAATATCTTCCAATAAAGATGCACTTTATAGATAATCATTGCAAAATACACAATACATGTACAAATGTACAAACAAAATAACATAGAGCAATGATGTCTCCCACTAACCTAGGGTATCAAAAGACTTTACCAAACTCATACAAGCAACATGCTTTACAAAAATAATGGGTCGAATACCTTTGGTCAATGATCAACAATCATATCATCTGTACCGATATGTCATACCAGAATGTCACCTTTCTTAACTAGCTCCTTAATTGTCAAGTTTTTTACCTCCATATGTTTTGACCCAGTGATATTCTTATTATTTTTAGCAAATAATACAATTGAAAGATTATCACAATATAACCTTATAGGTCTATAAATGGAGTCAACAACTGATAATTCTTTAATGAGATTTCGTAGTCAAACAGCCTGTGACGCTGCACCCCAAAACATGCTACAAACTCAGCTGCATTGTGGAAGAAGTTACAAGTGTCTGTTTGATATGAGAAAGATATATTTTCTCCCACTGATCTTGATATATATGCATCTATCAACTTTACTTTCCACAAAACCTAAATAGGAGATTACATTGTCAAACTTTAGGTACCACTGCCGTGAGGCTTGTTTCAAACCATAAATAGACTTTTTAAGTCTACAAACAAGATGATCTTCACAATCTTTCTGAAATCCTTCAGGTTTGTACCATATATACCTCTTCGCTTAAATCTCAATTTAGGAATGCAGTTTTAACATCCATTTGATGTAGCTCTAAATCATAATGAGCTACTAGTGCCATGATTACTCTAAATTTACCTTTAAAAGATACAGGAGAAAAAGTTCCAGTATAATCAATTCCTCCTCTCTGAGTAAATCCCTTGGCAACTAATATGGCCTTAAACCTCTCAATATTCCCTTTGGAGTCTTTCTTGGTCTTATAGACCCATTTACAGCCAATAGGTCTACAACCTTCAGGTAATTCAACAAGCTCTCACACACCATTATATATCATAGATTGCATTTCATCTCTCATTGCATTCCACCATAGATCGGATTGAGAACTAGAAACAGCTTATTTAAAAGTTGTTGGATCAGTGCAATGGCTTATGCATAATCAATCTCATTTAAATAAACTTCATAATCAGGGGGAACAACAGACCGCCTTACTCTGGTTGACCTTCTTAATGGAACCTCTGCAGCTATATCCTGTAATGGCGGAACCTCGTTTACCTGTATGGGTTCCTCCTCCATAACTGGATTAGTCGCAGGTGTAGGTTCTAAGGTCTCAGACTGTATGGGTATAGGTATATGAACAATTCTGGTCTGTTTTTCTTGATTTGAGATTTCTGTATGATTATCATTATCAGCCACATCAAATTCCAAAAAACTTAGTTGTTTGTGATTCTACAATCTTATAACCCTCATCTCTACAGTAAAATCTGTAGCCTTTAGAATGATCAGGGTATCCTATAAAATAGCAACGAGTAGATCTGGATTGCAATTTACCTCCAATGGGATTATAAAGGCGTACTTCCGAAGGACATCCCCAAACACAGAGGTGACTCATGCTAGGTTTCCTACCAGTCCATATTTCGAAAGGAGTTATAGAAACAGACTTACTTGGAACTCTATTGAGGATATATAAGGCCATTTTAATTGCCTCACCATAAAGGAAGTCTGTGAGATTAGTTATAGACATTATACTCATTACCATCTATTGAAGGGTGCGATTCCGCCTTTCGGCCACACCATTCTGTTCAGGACTACCTGGCATAGTAAATTGACTTACTATTCAACAATCCTCTAAGTATCTGGCAAACGGTCCCTTTATTTGTCCACTGACCCCATGTTTACCATAATACTCACCACCCCGATCAGACCTAATAATTTTGATAATTTTTCCCAGTTGTTTCTCAACTTCAGTCTTGAAGATCTTGAATTTATCAAGGGCTTCAGACTTTTCCTTAATCAAGTACAGATATCCATATCGGGAAAAATCATCAATGAATGTTATATAATACTTATTATTGCAAATTGTGGGTGAATAAGGTCCACTTATGTCTGTAAGAATAACTTGTAAAAGGTCGGAGCTACGAGTGGATTCTTTTTTCTTTATTTTGGTTAATTTACCCTTACAACAATCAAACATGTTTCTAGGTCACTGAAGTCAAGAGTATGGAGGATATCATACCTTATTAACCTTTCTACTCTTTCCTATAAATGTGGCCAAGTCTTTTATGCCACAACATGGATGACTTTTCCTTTATTAAGGGTCTTTTGGCAATTTGTTCACATTATATGAATTGGAATAGAACTCATTTGATGCTAAACAGAGACTGTACAAACCGTATGACAAAACACAATGGCCAACTTTATTTGAGTTGAAATATACAGATACAGAACCTGTATTAAACTCAAAACCATAACCTTGTTTGTCGAGTACAGATACTGATATCAAGTTTCGTCTAAAAGATGGTACATACAAAACACTTGTCAAAACAAGTTCATAATTGGAGTCTAGTTTTAAACAAACATCTCCAACATAATGTAATTCCACCAATTCATTATTGCCAACTACGAGCTTGAACTCATCCTTATTTGGTTTCCTCTTGTTTATGAATCCCTGCAATATGAAAGCAACGTGATTAGTTTCTCCACTGTCAAGCCACCAAGAACTGGATGTGGCATTAACATAATTGGATTCACATACAACAAAAACCAATGAGTTACCTGTATGCCCATGTTTCTCTAACCAAACTTTATACCTGGAACACTCTGACTTCTTATGCCATTTCTTTTTACAAAAGAATATTTAAGTTCTTTCTTGAAGACACCTTTAGTACCACCTACAGCACTTGTCTGACCAATTTTATTGTAATTCTGAACATTACCAAAAGTTGAAAAATTAGATTTCTTACATTTCTTGTGAGGCTTAGAAACAATTAGAGTTGTATCTGTATGCTCTGCCTTAAGTTTCTCTTCCTCAGCAACACATATGACAATGAAATCATTAACATTCCACGGTTCTTCCCTCGAATTGTAAGTAGTTACAATTGTACCAAACTCTGTAGGCAGAGTATTCAATGCTTGATGGACAATGCAAGCATCTTGAAGAACAATGTTAAGATTTTTCAGCTTGTTCTGAATATGGACCATCATCAAATGTACTCCCTAACACCTCCATTACCATTATACTTCATTGAGTATAATTGCTTCAGAAGGGTACCAATGTCTGCATTGATTGAGACTTTATATCTTTTAGATACAGCTGTCAGGAAATCTTTTGCTATAGAGGTTTCTGGAAGACCACTTAGCAAATGCTCATGAATTGATCTCTTTATAGTCAAATAGCACATGCGATTTGACTTATGACATACTGTATGCATCTGCTTATTCGTATCAGTATTAGAACTATCAATATCAGATGACTTATGAGTATTCATAGTAAGATCAATGTCTGCTAATTCCATAGCCAACAACATATCTCTCTTCCACACTTTAAAATTGGAGCCAGATAACATCTCTATAGTCACAGTAGTGTTGTTAACTTAAAAAGTGACTGAAAAACAAATAACAATGCAATTCTTTAGTTTAAGCACAACACAAGATAATAAATACTCCAAGTCATAAAAGAGTATTATACCAAGAATTTTAGCACATCACTGTATAAACACCTTTGGGTAGAATATACAATATGTAATTAAAATTATTCATATAAGACGATTCAGAAACTTATCCAATACTTGTAAATTTACCACATTTTGGTGAATAAACCACTCAGACTAGTTCATTCCCAACTATATGTCTTATATGTAACATTTCTAAAATTTAACATACAATCCACATCTTTGGACAGAAGTCTGCACATCAAAAAGTAGAAACATCCTTAAAACATGCAAGATTGCCATCACTTAAAAGATTCAGTGAAAAATGTCACTTTGGTGGCTGCAGTTCCACTAAACTCATAAGCAATTCTCACATAGGGATACACCTTATATTATCTTGTAAAATAACCTTTATAATGTAATTTTATAGACTAGGGGCCGAATTGTCCATAAAATTACATTCATGAATATTGTGACAAAATTTATGAGATAAATTAATCATTTATATTTATCTATGTCACAAATAAATTAATTGCATTGAAATTTTACTTTATGAGAGACAACTAATTCTCTCTAACCAGTGATAATTTTTATACCCATGTATAAATAAAACTTCATGAGATAACAATTTATCTTTTAGATTGTCACACAAAATTAAATATAACTTTATTTTAAAATTTTGGGATAAAACTGAAATTAAAATGAAGTTCAGGGATCAAAAATATAATAGCAGGGGCCTTATGCTATTAACCAGAAATCAAAACATAATTTGCCAAATCTGGACATTATCCGCGCGTGCGCCACACGCTCCTTACAGCCTTTGTGAAGGTGTGAGCAGCCCATCCAAAAACAATTGACATTTCTTTATGAAGGTTGGCAGCCTTCTTTGACAATTTCAACTTTCAAAAAATAATAATTTGCTTTAAAGGCAAATTTATATATGTGAAAAGCAAATTGCTTTTCTCTCATGATTTCGATCAACAGATCAAATGGATTCAACAAAAAATTCATCCGAAAAATTCAACAGATTTTCTTCAACTTATGAAAAATCTATAAATTCTAAGATTGTGTTCCTGAAACTCTGATACCATATGTTAGAATTTATTTGCAACAGGACCTTAACACAAGAGCTTAGAATACAATTAAATGAATTAATCGGATGATACAGGGAGCGTACCTGATTTAGAATCCATATATGCAGCGGAAATTTCTATAGATCGGTTGATTTGTTGCACTGAGGAGATCACCATCTGCTCCCCACTTCTTGATGGTGAGAAACTTACTCATCATGATTAAGCTTTCTTATGCCTTATGCTTTATTCAAGCCAAAAGTCTCTCTCTCTCACCTCTTTACTCATTTGCTTACTCTCGGCAAAAATGAAATTCAGTACAATGAACTTCATATGTTTTTCCTTCTTTTATAATACATTTGCCAGGATATGAGATTTGATGTAAGGCTAATACTAATGTTTTACATCAAATCTCAATTAATGTATATAATAATGCAAAGTGATTTGATGTAAAGCTTAACTTTATATTTTATATCAAATCAATAATTTATAATAGAGAGAGAAGATTAATAAATCAAGACAGCTTACTGAGTAAGTTATGTAGGGGAGTGAGAGTGAGACCTTAGCTCACTAATTTATGTAGTGTAATGGGCTCACCCATCAAAAGCCCATAACAAATCCAGAGCCCGCTCTAATATCCACACATCAAATAATATAGAGTTGCAGCACACTTTATTAGATCAAACAATTGGGCTTCACAGTTTCTATTACAAAACCAATTATCTTAGCGCTTTATATTAAAACTGTATCAGAATTAATATAAGTCCAAAATTAGAATAAAATATTCTAACAACTTAAGCCATCTTGCTCCACAATTTTACCACTGAAGCGAATGTTGAATGCATTTTCTGATATCATTTACTGCGAAACTTGAACAAAACTATGCAATTGAGAATACCCAATGCCTGTAAAAGGACACAGTTGCATCAAGCTTGAAGAAAGCGTAAAGCAAGATTCTGAAGGCAGTTTTTAGAAACAAGCCAACACCTAAACCAAAAGTCAGTAGAATTGAGAAAGCAGCAACCAGACAGGGATATTACCATCTTCGTATAAATCCAGAGAGATCTCGGCACTGCCAGAAAAGCTTGCAAAAATGAAAGATCAAACTATGATTGAACTCAAGTATTCAAATTCAGATAGGCACAAGGAACTTGCAGAAAGATTACCCCCAAGAGGGCAAAGTCCAAATATCTGAAAGAGACACGTCCCACTGCAGCAAGCAAATTTTTTATTTTATGTTAGTTTATGATATATGCTTATGTTGGAAATCGAGAATTTGACACTAATTAATTTTCGAATAATTTTTGATTATTTTCGATTAATCATCAATTACGGTTTTTGAAGTTTATTTTTATTTTTTTAAATTAAAAATAATTAATTTAAATTTTTTTAAAAAAACACTTATTTTTATTTAATACACAATAAACAAATAATTGATGATCATGTTCATCAGTCATCACAATACACCGCAGACAAGCACAAGCAAACCATCCCAAGAAATTCATCAAAACCCACCAAAAAAGTGGAAGAAAGAAAAAAGAAATGGCGGCATTCGATTACAACGGAAATAAATAATAAGCTATATTTACAATAAAAAGGGAAAAAAAACCTCTATCTCTGGTACTTTTTCTTCCTCAAAGCGTTCGCGTAACCAGGGTTTCCAATTTTCGTTTTTAAGATTATTTAAATTTATGATTAACTTTGCATAGATTTCTTTTCAGTTAATGGAATCAGAAATTAACGGCAATGAAGGTGGCGGTGCAGTGATGCCACTGTGATTCATCAGCTAGCGGAAACCGAGGCAATATTAATGGTATTCTTTCAATTATATGAAATAAATGTCAGCAGTTTTTATTTTTCTAATTGCTGAGTTCCAGTTAGCAGTTGCATGATTAAATGTATTCCCTTAGATTAAGTTAAAGTAGCTCAATCAATTAGTTTTAAACATGTGCGGGTTGCTGAAGCCGAAGCTATAAAGTTTGGGCTTCAAGTTGCGAAAGAAATGAATTTTCGACAGCCTTTTGTGGAATCGGATTGTTCCCAAGTAGTGGATTTGATTTCTAACAGAAAGGACACGATGTCAGAGATCCTGTGGATTATTGATAATATTGTTGAGAAGCTAGGCTGTTTAGATAGGTTTTTTGTTGGTCATGTTTCTCGTCTCTGTAATTTTATAGCCCACGCTCTTGCTAAGTTGGCAATCAGCGAAGTTTATCCTGTTATTTGGAAAGATAGCTTTCCTTCAAATATTAGGTGTATATTCACCTCGTTTAAGTAAGCAATGAATTTCTGTTTTTCTTCAAAAAAAAAAAAAACATCTGGATGGCAGCTCTATGATTAATCAAGTAGCGTTGTTGCAAGTATATATATTATATAGGTGGTTGTGTAATCTTGTGTAGACCTGTTTGTGCATAGGGTGTTAGAATTTATTTGCAACAGGATCTTTAACACAAGAGCTTAGAATACAATTATATGAATTAATCGGATGATCCAGAGAGCGTACCTGATTTAGAATCCATATCTGCAGCGGAAATTTCTGTTAGATCTGTTGATTTTGTTGCACTGAGGAGATCACCATCTGCTCCACACTTCTTGATGGTGAGAAACTTACTCGCCTTATTAAGCTTTCTTATTCCTTAAGCCTTTCTTTATAAAGCTTTTAATCTCTCTCTTTTGTTTTCCTTATGATTGCTCACGGCAATCTAACCCACGCCTTATGAACTTCTGTATTCTTTATGCTATATGCATCACACACTTTCTTATATGCATTTCACACATATATATAGCATCAACAGAAGCTTCTCATGAATGAATCATTCACGTAAAGTTAGCATTATTGCTAAATTATTTATGAAAGAGACATAAAGCTTAATAATTAAGGAAAGCTTATTGAGTAAGCTATTATAGGAGAGTGAGGGTGAGACCTTAGCTCACTAATTTATGGAGTGTAATGGGCTCACCCATCAAAAGCCCATAACAAATCCAGAGCCCGCTCTAATATCCACACATCAAATAACATAGAGTGCAGCCCACTTTATTAGATCAAACAATTGGACTTCACAGTTTCTATTACAAAACCAATTATCTTAGCGCTTTCTATTAAAACATGTATCACAATTAATATAAGCCCATAATTAGAATAAAATATTCTAACACATGGTGCATCGAAGAAAGTGATTACGCGGGTAGAGTGAGAGAAGAAGTTCAATGATGTAAAGATTAGGAAAGAAGATATGAATAATTTAGTCATCAATTTTCTTGTCACTGAAGGTTATGCTGCTGCTGCTGACAAATTCCGGATGGAATCTGTGCTTTTTTTTTTTTTTTTTTTATCAAATGGCATGCTCTTAATATTGTTTCATATTTGTGGCATGAATGGTTGGTTTTATGAACTGTTTGTTTTTCCTTATTGAGAAATAGCAGATATAGATCTTGCAACAATAACTGATTGCATGGCTGTTAAAAAGGTTGTACAGTGTGGGAATATCTAGGATGCTTTCGAGAAAGTTGCCCACAGATAGGATAAAGATATACTGATGTGATGATTAGGTATTGTTGATGGTGTATTTCGACAAGCACATTGAACAGTGCGATCAGGGGCAGAGATGAAATTTCCCCTTTTCCAAAAGGGACGGGTGTTCAGAAAGTATTAGTCACTCCTCGGCCCGGCAGAGAGTCCGGATACAATCTCTCGGATCTGGCCGACCAGAGCACGCGATATGGTATAAGTTACAAGACCAATCACCTCAGAGCTATGGCCGACCACTTTAGGTATCAGCTCGGTTCGGGCCTATTCTGCTCCCCCTTTGAGCAGGTCAAAGAGCTCGGACATTTCAGGACAGGACGAAAATAGCTCGATGAGTTCGGCAAATTGTTTGGCCGACCACTTGGCAACCGACAGAAGACTAGAGTCTATGATTTTCCTTTACACGTGTCATCTCCCGGAAGCACCGTCCAGGCTGTCACCATTATTATTACGTGTGGCAGAGGAGAAAACAGAGTTGATGTGACAGAACCGTCAGACTGCAAGCTTACTTTCGGCAAAGGCAGGACTAGGGCAGAGAACCTATTATATCGGTCAGGCATTACGTGGGAAGCATTACAAGTGGGAGGAACAGTATCACATTTTAGGGAGATATAAAGGGAGGATAGTCTCATGTTTTAGAGGAGGCAAAAAAAACCATAACTTGTAACAATAGAAAAATAGCGATTGTAATCTCTTTCAACTGCTCGGCCACACGCCAACCTCATTCAAAACAGGTCGGCCGAGTAAGTTTTTGGCAATAAAACAACCTCCATCGTTTTGTGCCCGTGGACGTAAGTTGTATTCGATCCGCCGAACCACGTTAAAACTCATTTGTCAATTTGTGTGTTTTTCCGCCTTCCACTAAGTTTGCTTTTGGTTTCCCATAACCAAACAAATTCATTGTTGAAGGAAGGTAATCCCGGGAGCAATATTTCCCTTATTGCCCCTGAGACGAAAATCAGCCGTCAACAGGTATAATGCGGCAAATTGCTTACTGCTTACATCCAATAATTGTCTTCTTGAAGAATATACTGTATTGCATAAAAAGACCAGAAATGGTAAAGATTACATTAGGCCATATAAGCTTACAATACATTTTTTGGGAAACATTAGAAATCCCGCCGCAAAATCACCCGACTCGAGTTTAAGCGAAGCAGGTAAAACTCACGGCTGTCCCAAACTCTTACAAGAAATGCACTCTTGAACTCGAACTCAGGACCTGACAACCAAGTATCAAGTCAAACCCTTTGCCATCAAACCACACCCCTTAATTAAGGGCATAGGCTTACAATACTTTTTTTTTTTTTTTTTTTTTTTTTTTTTGAAATCGTTGGAAACCCCGCCACCAAACCACTCATTCTGGGCCGCGGCGCAGGTAAAACCCCCGGCTGCCCCAGGCTCTTACAAGAAGTTGCACCCCCTGGATTCGAACCCAGAACCTCAAGGTGAGATTCTGGACCCTTCACCACCAAACCACACCCCTTGGGGGCTCATAGGCTTACAATACGCTTAGGAATACTTAAGAATTAAGCCTAGTTAGGACATAGCCTAACAAACATAAAACAACAAAACTCCATTCACTACAAATATCTCATAACTGTGAAGAAAATATCATACGACTAATAATTGTCTTTGAAGCATGACATTATTAAACATATTATATGACTAGTAAGTATATATATGAGAAAAGAAATGCTTAAAAAAATACCAATAAATGTTGGTTGACAGGGTTGTCAGTTTTCACAACTTCCTTCTCCACTTGTAGGAATGTTAGTAAGTGAAATAAGAGAAAACACGTTGTCTATGCTATGCAATTATTGAAGTTAGGAAACAATGGACCAGTGTTCCTCTTGATGATATCTAAGGCTAGAAGTTTGCAGTATTGTTTTCTCCATATGTGAACTAGAAGTATATCATTGTCTTTCTATCATGGAAAATTTTGGAATATTTTATCCTAATATTTATGTTCTGAAAATTTTGTATGCAGATATTGGATACAAATCCGCAACTGTTTCTCCATCTCCAACAACAGAGGTTGATAGAATTAAATTCGGAATGGAAAATTGGAAGAGGCTTTGGAGTTTGCTCAGGAGGAGCTTGCACCCAGATGAGAAGATAATTTTGTTTTCAATTCATCATAATTTTGTTTTGCCTACTTATTTTACATGTTAAGTAGTGCTTTTGAAATCGTCACATGATTTCATTCTTCTCTCTTCATGAATGAGCTGCAGTTATTGCCTTATTTGCTTAGTTATCAGTTGCATCTTCATCTGTTTTGGTGTTGGTATTCAATTCTAAAGAAATTAGAGTTTTCTGCAGCAAAGCTTTTTAGAAGAGCTGGAGAGGACAGTTGCACTGTTGGCTTTTGAAGATGTCTCCAACTGTCCTGTTGATGACCTTTTGTACATATCACAGCGCCTGAAGACAGCCAGTGAGGTTAATGCAGCCAGAGTCATGAAAAAGGTTAGTATGTTTGCTTCAGGTTTATGTCTGACAAATTTTAGTTATAAAAGTTTTCTGCTCGAAGTTATTGGTATGAAAAGACAACCCACTTTACAAAATACTTTCTTTAATAAAAGTTCTATAGCCTTAGATGGGATCGAAGGTTGGAGTTGGACTTACCGGTATGGCAGATCTTAGTCACAGCTTTGGATAAGTTATATTTATATGAATTCCATGGGCCAGGTGCCCAGTTTAGAGAAATGTTATTTACTTGTTGCTAGGTCTTCAGTGATGCTAGGAAACTGTTACAAACAGTTTCTCTGTGAAAATGCTTATTGAGTGTACACAACTGGGGGGTTATGGTCAGATGTTAGTATTACTGTTCTGAATCTTCTCTAATTGGGAGGAACCGTTTTGTGAGAATTTTGTAAATTCTGACTTTCCTTTTGGATTAAGATAAATAAATTGCATCTACCATAAAACATTTAGGAATGACTGTTAAACCAGGAAGAAAACAAAGTTTCTTAAGGAATGTTACAAATTGACCATTTGTCTGGGGTTAATTGGCTTTGTATGATTATGGCCCAGAATCTTGATGGTAAAGCTGCTTATCCCCGCATGAATGATTTATCTACTGTAACACTAGATGATGTTGTGATTCTCTGATTACTGAAGAGTGTTTATGAGGAAAACTAAATTCTATTACTACAATAATAGACTTTACAAAGTGTTTAAACTTTACAAAAAAAACCTCACAATCTTTATCTACACTCTCTAAGTTTTCCTGCCTTGAAGCTTAATATTTTTGGGTTTTCTACTCTCTAAGTTTTCTTGCCTTGAAGTTTAATATTTTTGGGATGAATTGAGCTCCCTATTTATAGTAAAATACATGACTCAAAAATCAACAAAACAACAATTCCACCTAAAACTATTTTGGTGGTTTGCTTCAATTTCTAAAGGTGGTGCACCATTGTCAATTTTCCACCTAAAGTTCTTTAGAGACTTGCAATAATGGTGATGACAGATGATCCTGCTGCTGTTTGAAAGGCATGTAAATCCGGAGGATTCAAGCTTTCTAGATTGAACACAGATTGAGCTTAATGGAATGATTAATCATGCATGTACGGCTATTGCAAAATGACTTTAGTTAGAGGAATTTGTTGGATGTTTCATGTTAATTCTCTTAGATGATTTTCAGTGACATTAAGCCCCTGTACGATTGATGTCAATACATTTTTCGTTTAAAGATTTGTGGGGATTTCGTTGATAATTTCAAGCAAAACAGAATTAGCTCAGCTGGATTCTGTTCGGTAACTTACGTCTGCATGATCATTTGTTTGTATTTACATCTGTTGGCATATACTAATTTCCCTTTCTTTAAGGTAAATGGGACCTTCATTTCTCTTAATTCGAGCATGTGTGGGCAACGTTAGCATGTGACTTTTGTTTAAACTGAAGAGACTTAACCAAAGGGGGGAGAGAGATTAATGTTCCGAGGCTAACAATCTAAAACAATAATGGAGATGAACAATGCAAAGAAGAGAGAGCGAATCATCTCCTTGAACAATTTCCATGTACTTCACTTCTCATCGAATTGAAAAATCATACCCAAAAGCAATGCACAAAACAAACTAATCCAGTCTATGTGACTTTCCCTACTGATCAAACATCAATGAGATTCCACCTAAAGAACATATACCCACATTACATTTTTGCCTTCTGAACATTCTGGGAACTTAGGTTGCTTGACTAGACCAGAATTGCAACTACCATCATCAAAATTCAAAGCATAACTGGAAAGATCATACTGGAACTTGAACTGCTGTTTGTTCCCAGTTTTCACAGCTTTCTTCAATGCTGCCCTCATTTTCCAGAACAGGCTCTTGCATTGCCTCTTACCATGACTATTCATCCATTCCAAGCTTCCCACCAAACCCATGTAATCTTGATTTCAGTTGAATCAAAATCCCCTAAAAGAACAAAAACTTCAAAAGAAAAAGAACACTTAAAGAAGTTGGTTAGCAAGAGGGCTTTAAACAGAAGCAGAAAGACATACTTGGAATTTGATAATGGTGCAAAGTTTAAAAACAAACAAGAAAGGTCTAAACTTTACAAGGAAGGAAAATAAAGAAGATAGTGCAAATCTTTTTGGTCTTTCAAAGATACTGTGGTAGCTTCAGTTGGCAGTAGTCTATTTCTTTTCTGGGAATCACATAGGGATGCTAAAATTCCATCATCCTTTCAAAGACAAAGTAACAAGAAAGTGCGAGATAAAATAAATAAATGAATATAAAAAATTATGAAAGATGTCTGTAAGTTAATGAGTCAAGTATTTAATGATTTTTTTTCCTCCTCGCTCTAACCTCAGACTTAGAGCTATAGGCATTTTTGTAAGAGTTTGTATATCAAATAGTGATAGAGTACCTGAATAATGTTTCTTTTTTGAGTATTCTGGTTTTGATTTACCAGTTTAAGTCAGAAGAATACAACCCTTCAATCAAACTGAAAAGGAGTCACACCATTTCATCTTCAACTGTCACTATATACAACAATTCGTTTTTCAAATAATATACAATTTTGTTCCTTGAAAAACGTTGCAAACTGTTTCTGATATTTGAAGAAAACGAAAAACACAAATCTAGTAGATTCGCCAGGGGTCGATTTCTGTGCAGAATTTCGACTTCAGATTGTTGAATCCTGGTGGCAGACGTCCGAAGAACTACAAGCACAAGAGTAGGGATGAAATTCTGCTATAGGACATAGCGATTTGCTAGCCTCAATCTTCAAATTTGTGAGTTTGTAAATTGAATTACTTGCACTGTAATTTTCAATTTTGATTGTTGTTATTTTCATTAGAATTTTCAATTATGTATTGGTATTGTTTTGTTTATACAAATCTATTCAATAAATTATAGCATTCTTTGATTGTTCTTTAACAATTTTTGCCTTTAACGACCACTGACACGTAATCTGTCCTTTGGGTTCTTTCAAGAGAAGTGTTTGGTATACATCTAATTGTCCTTTGATTAAGTCCCCCATTAGAGTGTAATAAAATTACCATTGCATCTTTAGATCCCCTACACTTCAGAAATAACTTAATATGGTCACAAAATAAAATGGCAAAGTGGAAAAATGGGCAATGAAAAGCTACAGTGCTAAGTCAAATCAAAGTTCCCTTTTTGCTCCAAACTGATCTGTCTCCAGCAGAAAGCAATGAGACACTGTGGGGGGTTTTGATTACTCTGTGACTCCTACTTCCCACATTTTTGTTTTTATCAACAAAGCCATTTTGCCTTTACATACTCTCATCTGACATCTAGTGCCCCATTGTCTTGTTCTGCTACTTCCTTATCCAATTTTTTGCTTTGTGCCCATTTGCACTTGTGTGCACAAGTTATGCTGTTGCTACTTGTGGGTATCATGTCAGATCATGAGCTGTCATTCTAAGCCAACTAAGCAAGTAGTGTCTCAAATCAAACTTTGGCATCTCTCTGCACCTGCAGTAATATTTCTGTGAGAATTCATCTCAAGTGTCCATTTGTCTCTTTTACTGAGCTTTGATGATTGAGTTTGATGAATTAAATTTTGCCACATGGATTGGCCCTTAAACAATGTGAGAGCCCATACTACCATTGACTCAAACAATACCCAGATGCTGATATTGAGTGGGCTTTTTTGTTTGCTACAATCCCCAAAGCCCAATATAGAAAATATCATTATCACCCTTCATTGATTAATTTCATTTTCTAGTCACATGCCTATTGTCTCAAATCTATATTACCTGATCATAAGAAACATATGTAAAAGATAATAGATCCCATTAACTTACTTTGATTTTAAAATTATGTACTTTATTTATGATTATGGAAACAATCTTTTCTTGATAAACTAACCTATAATCTAGAGCCAAATTTATGTTGCATTTAGGAGAGCAAAAGTGTGAGATTCGAGATGTTTGCGCTAGTAGTAGTATCCTAAATGGGATTTGCTTCCTTCTCCCCTTTGGGTGCTTTTTCAGAACACTTTCTATGTCACATGGCACATGCCCCTCTCTCTTTTGTGCATCCATGAAAATGGAACACAGTCATAGCTATGATAAATTATTTTTATAATGTGACAAATAGAAACCAATTTGCCAATTGAAATAAAGATATACCTATGATGTTTTCAATGATAAGTTTTACAAATATCTTCTCTTGTTGCTTATTATACCTAGAAATTACAATACCTTGCAGATTTTAGATGGTCCATGTGCTTCTCTCTTCTATATAAAAAATGGGAGTAAAAACAATGCTGTCCTTATAAAAAAAAAAAGAGAGAAATAGATGACTGATTTTTAACTCATATAATGATTCTTCTAATTTCTTCTTGAACTAATCGCAAATCCTCCTACTTCCAGTCCATCAAATTTAGCCAAATGCATGAGACAAATATCCCACCAAATTATTTAATCAATTCTTTCATCAATCATAAACAAGAAACCTCTAGATTTCATCCACAATTTTTAGACTCCACACAAAAACAACATTTCCAAGCCCACCTCTAAGTCGATGCTCACAATCCAACTTCTTCTTGTGTTCTCCGCTAATTCATCTTTATATTTTCCCTTACTCCCCACATTAAAAATCTCCCAATTTGACATTATAATACAGACCATATACTCTAAAATCTCCCCCCCTGCGTACTCCAATGGGTTCTCTATCTTCTCCGTCACGGTCGACGCCGCCACCTTCACCGGCACACGACCATTCCGACCATCTTGTCATGGCCTCGTTTTGCCTGAGAGAGCCGGGGCCGAGATCAAATATTTCTAATTGGATTGCATGTTACAATCCATCTAACAATACATGGAGCCATGTTAGTCACATACCTGACCTTATTGATAACCATATCTTGAAGGCATTTTCAATGGTTTCATTGGGTGATTCAATTTACATAATTGGTGGACTCTTATGCCACAAGAAGAGAGCTGACAACTCCAGTGAATCGGATGATTTTGTCGACGCCTACGACGACGTTTTGCCGTGGGTGCTACGGTACAATGTTAAGTCTAATGAATGGACCAAATGTGCACCATTAAGTGTACCACGTTACGACTTTGCATGTACCGTATGTGATAATAAAATTTACGTGGCGGGAGGGAAATCCAATTTGTATAGTGCTAAGGGAATTGCATCTGCCGAAGTGTATCATCCTGAACTTGATCAATGGACTCCTTTGCCTAACATGAGCACATTGAGGTACAAATGTGTCGGGGTGATGTGGCAGGGAAAAATCCACGTGATCAGTGGATTTGTCGAGAGAGCTGACTCAGATGGTTCGGTTCATTTTACGGAACGTAGTTCGGCTGAGGTGTACGACACGCAAACGGGAAAATGGGACCTCGTGGCTCGTATGTGGCAATTAGATATTCCACCTAATCAAATTGTTGATGTAGATAACAGGCTATTTAGCTCTGGGGATTGCTTAAAGGCATGGAAAGGTCATATCGAGTCGTATGATGGGAAGCTTAACATGTGGGATGAAGTTAATGGATCTTGCCTTCAGATTCTCAATTCCCCAGTTTCTACATCGAGCACTACTACTAATACTGATGATTGGCCTCCAATCCAACGGCTCTACTTAACTATGGCACCGATTGGGACCCATTTATACTTCATGGCAGGGTATCGTATGGCTGGGGAGTTAGCAAGAACAATGTCAATGGTGCACATATTTGACACTGCAGCTACTAGAGATGCATGGAGAAGCTTTGAACCAATGGTAGAGGAAGGAGAGAAAGAGCTTTGTAGCCATTGTTGTGTCGTTCAACTTTCGTCGTAAGTTTCGTGGTAATCCCAAACGATGTCGCTTTGTTTATTAGTATAATCTAATTTATAGATCAAAGTATCTAGTAGTATAAGGGTTTGCTATTTTACAAGGCAGAAAAAAAAAACAGCTAGCTATACGTGTCTTGATTGTATGCTCAATTAGTGATCCACTACTAGCAATCCCAATGATTTTGTGTGCCTATAGATCAAATAAATAAGAACTTTGTAGAAACTTTCATTTTCTATTATCCGTTAAGTTATATCAAACTTAAAATGGGATAAAAAATCTTCATTTAAAAAAGGCAAAAACTCTTAATATCAGAAGAAATTAATGCTATGATGTTTGTCCAATTTTGGAAAGAAGCAATTGACCCATCCATGATTATGTTTTAATTTTGCAAGTTTTAATCATATAGTTACTCTATTAATTTATGTATCATGTCTATACACGGAACTAGCTCTAAATTGAGTCCCCATTACTTTGATGAGCTTCCATATTTGACAGGAATAGTAACCAAAATCATGGCAAAAATCTTATTTAGTTTGTCAAAACTAAAGCATTAGTCCTGTTCAAGAAATGATGTAGCTTCCTGTTTGGGCCAAATCATTTGCTACCAGTACTACAAAGAAAATCCCAATTTAAGCAAAAGTTCAATCAAATTACAATAATAAATCATGAAGACTATATAAGTTATGAATTAACATCTTTAAATTGTTTTTTCTCCTTATTTTTTGAAAATATATGGGATAGAGATAGACAAAACCCAAATTAATTTTTTAAGCCACATAGTTTCCCACGGATTGGAATTCAAGTAACTAGTTAAATAAATTGTTTGAAAACTACTCGATCAAGCCTGTGAGTAAAACATCTTTCGATTGATTCTTATAAAATGATATAAATAATTGTACTTAAATAATATTTATGATTCATGAGAGATCATATAGCTTGAACTTTGGCTTGAGATGAAGATTTTTTACGATAAAAAACAAAAAACAAAAAAGAGTCGTGTGTTAATGTAGATCTGCAAATCTTCTCCACGAAGCAAAGAGACACAGTAGCCCAATATGGTCCACATTAATCCCCAAAGACGAGCGCAATTGGGCCAGTTGAATATTATAGCCATGGGCCTGCAAGCCTCAAAGGGAGCCCAATTCTAAACCCTCAATCAAGTGGTCAAATATGTCAAGCTTTTTTACCACCATCAAAAGACGAGAAAGTGATTTGACATCAAAAATTTAAGCCAAAGGAAAAAAAAAAAGGAAAAGTAAAAAAAAGATCCTTTTTCACGTGAGCCATTAGCCCAGCCGGGCACGAGCCACCATGCAACCTTTTGGTCCCTGACCATGTCCCCACGATCTGACGCATATGACACAAGAGGCTAGTCAATCATTAGTCAATTTTCTGACTTTCTTCACCTGAACAAGCAATCGCACGCGTGAGTTTTTCTTTTAATCCCCTTCACTCCATTTGACTTTGACTAATCAACAACATTAAATCATCAACGGCTGTGATGTGCTGGGTTCCAAGATGTGATATTGGGCGTTGATATGGGTGTCTATTACATGTCTCTGTGTTTTGGTACGAAGCTGAAAAAGCCGACAAAGGAAGCTGATATGTTGGGTTTGTTATGGGGAAAAGAGGGAAGCTTTAGCTAATTTTGCTGCTTTAATGCTTTATCTAACCCATCCGACCGTTCTAGCTCAATCCACGTGTCAAGACCATGAGAAATGAGATGGATATGACACGTGTAAGTAGGCCGTTGGTGGGACCGTGAGTGTTTGGGGAACACTTTCCCGACACACGGCATCGGCATGTGGGCTTCACGAAGCCAGTTGCTAAAAATATTATAATAATTAAATCATTTGAAAAATTGGCGATATATATTAATATTGAGAATTTAAGTTTTTTTGACCAAAAAATTAGGATTCTTTTAAAAAAAAAATGTTTCAATCAGTTAACTATCAGCCGAGTTCGTCGTTTTCAAATAACTAAACGACAACGATATTACTTCATTGTCGAAAAATTATCCCATTTTATTATAAATTTTTAAGCAGGTCTCGGATTTGAAAATTACCACTTGGTAAATTTCCCAAAAAAAAATTATACGAAAATAAATGTCTTTTGACGAAAATATTTTGTTCGCTTGCCAAGACAAGACTCTTGAAACAGATATTTCCCACTAAAATAAAATCATTAACATCGTACTTAGAATTTAAGTAAAATAGGATTCAATGAGAAGCATTCGGGTACTAGTGAATGTGTACGCCACGTTGGACCATAAAACTGCTATGCTGGACGACACGTAATCATGACAATTTTTTTTCACTGTAAGGGTACCTAGGGACCACAGTCAATGTTGCTCTTTTCGAGATGTTGAAGAAATCACATTGATGAATTTTTATTTTCATGATTTTATCAATTTCTTCCCAATGAATCTGAAGCCCCGTCAGGCGTCAGTGTCCAGTGTCCTATAGGCTATAGCTGTAACTGTGGCTTAGTAGCTTGGAAATTTTTAGCCAAATGTCGTCCAAATAATACCCCAGATGAAATAATACCCCAGCTGCCCTGAAAAAATCAAATTTACTGCAGATGCCCCCCTCGTCTCTCTTTTTTTTTTTTTTTTTACATGATAATCCATTCATATATACAAATTTAAGAAATCCAAAGACTCAAGCTTAACTAACAAATAACATAAAATAATATATAGATTATGTGTTTCCAATACATATTCACATTAAAACTATTTAACAACGGTTGATAGTGATTTCTTTGATTAAGGAATTTGAATAGTTCGGCAATGGCAGATAGGGATTTTTCCTTTTGGAAGATTAGATGTTCAGATGGTATTAGTCGTTTCTCGATCAGATACGGAGTTCGGACATAGTTTCTCGGATCTGGCCGACCATTGGACATGATGTGATTTGAACATCGAAGACCGAACCTTTCGGAGCCGAGGCCGACCTCATTATTCCGGTAGCTCGGTTCAGCTATGTTTCGCTTCTTATACCACAATGGATGGCTCAGATATTCAGGGTCGGGACGGGAGCAGATTGGGAAGCTCGGCATGTCACCAGACCGACCTCTCTAAGACCGACGAGTGACTAGGATAGTTTGGGCTTTTCCATCTGAAATCTACTTTTGTATTAGAGATCTTACAGGCTGTCATCATTAATGATAAAATATGACAATGTACTTTTACAGCGTGATGTGACAAAAAATCCGAGGGTAGGCTTCACTTTCGGCGAGGCAGTTGGGAAGAAAACTTGTCAAATCACCGGGAACCTGCAGTGTTGACGTCATAAAGATATGAGAATAATGTTTTATTTTCTTTAGTATATAAAGGGGGAAGATCTCATTTGTAAGGGTTGGTAAAATTTTCATTTGAGCACTACTTGTAAAAAATATTAAAAGAGAACAACCAGCTCGGTTTTCTTTTAGAATTGTCCCTAAACAGGTCGGTCGAGCTCGGTTTGGTAATAAAAATAACCCCCCACTTTGTGCCCGTGGACGTAGGTTGGACTTGCTCCGCCGAACCACGTTAAACACTCTTTGTCGATTCTTGTGTTTATTTTGTCTTTCGTTATATTTGCTTTTGGTCCTCCCATAACCAAACAAATTCAAGGTTGAAGGATGATTGTCTCGGGATGGTTATCCCTAAACTGCCATTGGGATGAAAATCACCCATCAACAGCAACAATAATAATTACGGGACCAGCTTGGTCTTCTTACATCAACCTTAATGCAAAGCCATTGACTACAAATCCATAAATAAAAGTAAAACAACATAATACACATGTTATTTAAAAGACTTTTACAACAATATATAATCAATCTAATACAAGATAATTTATAGATATATGAGATTGCAAATATTCCCATGAGCATCGCAAAGTTTCAGTCTTCATCACCAAATCTACTCATATGTGGATCTTAAGGGTGGCAGAAAAGCTCGGGCCCGATCCGGCCCGGACCAGCCCGCCCGGGGTAAAAAAAGCCAGGGCCCTGCCCGGGCCAAACCAAAAAAAAAAAATTATATATATATATATATATATATATATATATATATATATATATATATAATATGTTTGTAGCATTTTTATTTGTTTGTAGCATTTAAATTGTGAATTGTCTTTCATATAGTGTGAATGTATTTTTTTTTGTATGTTTTTAATTTTGATGATGTATTTATATAATATAAATTGTATTTAAATATTTATTTTTATTTTTTGGAAAAAATTCGGGCCGGGCTTTTCACGGGCCGAATTTTTGGGAATTGTTGGTCACAACGTGTACCAGTTCAACAATGACCAAACTGGACATTCCACAATATTATGGACAGGACGATCCCACCTCCTGGATTTGTCGAGTTGAGCAATTTTTTGAGTTTCAAAGAACGGAAGAAGGTGACAAAGTCTCATTAGCTACGTACCATCTGGATGGAGATGTGCAAATGTG